>JACEGR010004280.1:0-89718 GCA_014170235.1 Listronotus bonariensis
CACTTGACCTTAAAACGATAAACTTTTAGTAACAAAACTCGGGAAATTCCTATAAAGATCTTTTAACCATATACGTCATTATAAATTGAAACGTATACGGTTTTATTCTACTATAAGCTAAACAATAATTCGATTTGTTCTAGCTACCAGATCGCACCAACCTTCTCATCAATCTTGGGGTATTGATCAGACAAAATAATAAAATCGTTGGGCACTTTGACATTTCTATCATAATATTTACTCTTAATACGCTACTCCCAACGGTTTTATTATTTGTCTGATCAATATCCCAGATTGATGACAAGATAGTGCGATCTAATACAGTGACGGAATTAAAATCTCGTACACCAAATTTTCCCAGTGTGATGTTGGCTTTTGCGTACCTGGATCACCTGAAAATATACCTTACTTGACAAATTGTTATCTGCCACATATTTCAAAATTATATTATTTTACTTTTTTTAAATTTTGGAAAATGAATGAACTAGAGAAGGCGAGATTAATTACTTTATTCGAAGAAGGTGTTTCTCTGGGAAGAATAGCTCAACAAGTTGGAAAACCAAGAAGCACTTCAAGGCCTCAGAACTAACAGGGATCATTGAGAGAGAAGAGCTGGAAGTGGTAGAAGAAAAAATCAAATGAAAATTAATACAATGATCTGATAGATTTTTTGCGAAAAAACCATTTCAGACAGCTATAGAAGCACACAACCAAACTAATTTTCCTGGGACAGTAAGAACGGCAAGTAATCGTATTAGGAAAAATTTGGAATTGAGAAGCAGTGTAGCTGCTAAAAAGCCATTTTTGACCGATATGAATAAAGAGCAAAGAATGGGGTTTGTACTGGAATATTTACCGCAAGGTATGGATTTTTGGGAAAGGGTAGTATTTACCGATGAGAAGATTTTTCAATCTTACTATAGCGGGCAGATTAGAATGCATAGGCTGCAAAATACACGGTACGAAGAAAGATATACCCAACATGTTAAAACAAGTGGAAGATTTTCTGCTAATGTATGGGGTATATGATGTCTTTCAGAGGGCTAGGCATATGTCACGGTATTCGAGAAAGATTTAATAGTCAAGCTTATATACACATACTCCAAAATGTTATGTTGCCATCGGTAAACAATATATTTGAACAAAAATTTTATATACCAGCATGACAACTGCCCCGTCCATACAGCAAGGAGAATTTCGGACTGGCTACTGGAAAATAACATTTCATTGTTACCTTGGCCCTCAAGAAGCCCTGATATCAGTCCAATCGAAAACGTTTGGGGATATATCGTAAAGGAAATTAACAAGAACAATGATTTCTATCCACAAAACAGTGATGATTTGTGGAATAAAATTGAAGAAACCTGGAATAATTACAATGTTCACCATGCACAAATGCTGATTGCATCAATGCCCAGTGGCAAAAAATGGTGCCGCTTTGAAATATTAAGCCAGTGTTTGTTATTTAATATTTGAATAAAATAAACTATATATTTATTTTGGAGTCATGTATTTCATTGAATATTAATTAAGGTGAGAAAAAGGTAAAAAGCCACAGTTTACCATAATATTGAAAATTGACATAAAATGTTAACCTAAGTGTACGAAATTTTATTTCCGTTCACTGTAGCTAGGACTTACCGAATTATTTTTTAGCTATTAGTACAATAAAACCGTATCAACATGTTTTATCTTTGATAGAATTTATTGTTAACCTAATGCTCAATAAAAAGATAATACGACAGGTTGAGTTTTTATACGGAGGTTTCACAAAACATATCATCGATGTATATACCTGAGCTTCACTAGACTCAATATGAGTCAAATCAATCTGCATGTCGAGTTCCAACAACGTTAGGAGAAACGGGCTTAATGAGTCGATCGTATCGACAACTATCTGTCAATTTCGAAGTGAATTCTTCCTGAGTTAGATGATCCATTTCGCCCATGAGATTCAGCGGAAGACAACTGATATCGACAGGACGAACTGGCGTGGTTGTCTGTATGGATGTCGTAGTTGATACAGTGGTTGTTGTGGTTGGAGCCAATGGTGGTTGTGGTAGTAGGATCTGCCGAAAATAAAATATTCTTTACAATAGTAAATTTTGATAACGTATAATGCATTGTATCTCAAAAAGTAGTAATTCATTTTTCAAGATCTCGAAATTTGATTTTTAAATATTGTTTTTGGGACACCAGGAAAAAACCTACAAAAAATCACTTTGTTACCCTTTTTAACTTACCACTTTGTGCTTGAGGTTGGTTCAGTGCTGTTTCGGTGTCCCGTCCATTATTTTGCGTGGTTTCCACTGATGGGCTTGGCAATCCACCAGTGCTATTTTCATGGTCATTTGGAATGTGTTGTATTGATGAACCTAATGTGGTAGTGGAAAGAACAGTTGTAGTTTGCCTAAAAATACATAAAAAAATGTATAATTCCTAGATTTTGCTCTTCAAAAAGAAAATTGAAGAACTGGCGTGACCTCTCCATCTGACTGTCACCTGTCACACCCGATTTATTCGAAATGTAGAAATTTAAAAAATAAACACGTACATGGTCTTTAAAACGCACGTATATTGAAATAGTTCGATATAGCGGTTTTCGCTATTATAAGAGATTTTGAAAAATTCTTTTTCAGGGCGTTTCTATAGGTCGATTATGACACAAATCTGTGTGCGCGTTTTCCAAAATCCATTTCTATAATTTATTATTAATAAAAACATATTACGGGACGGTGGAGTGAACAGGGTGCTGGGTGGGGACGAAACAGTAGAAATCCTACATTAAACGCCCAAAAACAGTATTTCACAGTACACACCGCACTTTCTGTTTACAAAAATGTCCAAAAAATTGTTTAAAAAAATTAAAAATAAATAATAGTTCAACAATCCCGCCATGACTGTCACTGCATAAAAAGAAGAGTTTGCAATAGAACTGTAAATGTCTTGCGATGTTGCCAAATAAAGTGAGAAAGTGTCAATAGCTTAAAAAAAAGGAAGATACAGGACAAAATTCATATGAAAAATTAAGTTATTCCTTCTTCCTATTATAATTTGTAGAGAAAAAGGAAAATACCTAAACATAAAGAAGGAGGCATTTCTACAAAAATACCATTGTTTCTCATGGAAATGGTGGATAATCCCCGAAATAGGCTTGGTGTTAATTCTTCATAAGAAGTTTGGCAACGCTGCTTCTATCAAGACTGTCATTTTCATAATGACGAACTTCATGTTATCAGCTGACCAAAATGAATGCGCCTATTTTCCTTCTTTAATTAATGGCGGACGAGATATCTCATATGTGTGGGATAGTTTTTCGAAAACTTTTATACTTTTCAAAATTAATTTATATTTTTCATGTGCCCCGAGTGCAGTGTATTAATGTTTTCTTGTGTTTGACGTTGGATTTATACTGTTTCTTCCCCACCCAGCACCCCTGTTCACTCCACCGTCCCGTAATATGTTTTTATTAATAATAAATTAAAGAAATGGATTTTGGAAAACGCGCACACAGATTTGTGTCATAATCGACCTATAGAAACGATCTGAAAAAGAATTTTTCAAAATCTCTTATAATAGCGAAAACCGCTATATCGAACTATTACCCATATATTTGCAGTAAATTATACCTGATGGTTTTTCTATATAATATATTGTTTATATAAATAAATAAAATTTGATATTTAACATAGATATGCATTGTTTAACCCAAGTTTGACCTATTCCCTGGTTTTGTATTAATTTCAGTTTAAACAAAAATTACTAATAATCTAATAACTAATTTACTTAGCCCCGTATTATTTAGACCTGTTCATAAGAAAAGGTTAAATCTGGACTTTGTACTGGCCAAAGTATCGGACCTACTCCTCAAATCCAACGATTAAGGAATGGATTACTAACTCAATACCAACCATGTATGTTATTTCCAAAGATAAAGTAGTCGAGTTATTTTGGGACACGCCAATCTCTCTACCGAAATAATTAGGTGCAATTTACTTTACAATGACGCCAATCAGCCAAACAATGTAAGAGAAAAATGATGATAACGTTTGTTTTGTTCAACCACAAAAACATTTTTAATGACACAAACAGATAGTAATGAAATTAGCACAGGTGTTATAATTTTTTGAGATGATGATATTACAGAATAATTTGTCGAAAGATGTGTCAATCTTTATTACTTGTTGGAGTTTTATTGTTAAATAAATAATGAGGCAGATTCTTGCTCACACTTGAGTCACTAATATTACGTTTATTTATTATCTTCTTTAAACGAGTACATTACCATGGTTTGTAATAGTATGCACTTCCGCAACAGTTAGGATCAAGATTTTTTTCTACAAGCATAAAGACACTTTTATTTTTAAAACGAGTTTTAATTAGGTACTGAATAGTGAAGCCAGAAATCATCAGGTTTGTGCTTGATGGGCCACGCATTCCTGCTCTTTACTCCTGGGCTCATTTACTGCTCGTCAGTGCCGTTTCTTTTTATGTTTGGTTCAATCCACGAACCCTATCAGAGACTAAAAATTAAAAAATAATTTTTCATTAAAAAAATATTTTCACTTCATAGTAAAAAGCGTGGGGTGCTTAATATATTAAATGTTATAATTATTATATTTGCCAATATCTATGATGGAAAAGTTATGACAAAATAGTAAAATGCACCCCACGCTTTTACTATGAAGTGAAAATATTTTTTTAATGAAAAATTATTTTTTAATTTTTAGTTCGGTTGCATATAAAAGCGTGTTTTTTTAGTTTTTTAAACTATTAATTATTTTTCATTTTTAGTTCGTTATATTGCACAAAATTCTTAATATAACAGTAAATTAGAACATACTATTTAATTAACAGCAAAAAGAAAATAACCAGCCCCCTATGAAATGACAATGGTAGCAAATTTTAAAATTTGCAAAAGATTGCAACTCACTAAAAATTTCTTCTTCATTAAGTAGCAAAGTTTCAAATTTTGCCAACAGATGGCAATCCAGGCAATGTTTGGACCGTTGCCAACATTTTGCAATCCACTAAAAAATTTCTTCTTCATTTAATAGCAAAGTTTGAAATTTTTCCAACAGATGGCATCCTAGGTGTTGTTTTTATAATATAATGGAATTTTTTTTTCCTGGCGATTAAAAAAGATAAAGGGATACTGTTTGCAGATTATTGCATTGTCATGGGTCCTTAATACGTGTGCAAAGTTTCAAAGAAATCGAATAGCTGGAAGTTGGTTAAAATTAGGCTCAAAGATTCCGTTACATAGGCAGCCAGATGGATAGATTGATAGATAGATAGATAGTTACAACCCAAGTTAATAAAAGGTATCACACTGCTGGGAATAAGTCTCTTGAGTTTCTAGGTGAGTCCCAGATCGTTGCGTCTTGGATATATCCAAAGCTTTTTGACCAGGTCTGAAGCATGCCGCACTTCTTAATAAACTTCCCTCCTATGGTCTCTTCAACTAAACTCTGTACCTGCCCCTAGATATCTATCTGATCGACGTATATCGAAGCTATTGTGGACGGCCATTCTTCGCCAGCTCACAGCAAATGCTGGAGTCCCTCGAGGCTCAGTTCTGGCACCAAACATTGTTTCTTCTTTACATCAACGACCTTCTCTCGTCACAGCAAATTCCATTCATAGTTTCGCCGACGATAGTACCCTTTCACTCTAGTTTTCGGGTTCTGAAACCCATCACTAAACCTGACTTGAAACAAACGCAGAGCGATGCAGATATCTGTTTCCAGGATCTTAATTTAATATTGGATTGGGGCGCCAAAAATCTCGTCCATTTTAATGCATCCAAACACAATCATGTGCACTCGTCGCGAAAAGAGTCATCAAATACTCATCCCCTACTTATGAGTGGCCAAGTTTTACAGAGCAGAGACACCTTCAATCTTGTGGGCGTCGCATTTGAAAGCAGCTAACTGGCATAAACACATTGTATCTATAGCCACGGCAGCTTAAAAAGCTTAGATTTCTCTTTTCGAGCCAAAAAGTATTTTTCCCTTCTAATTTATACACTTTATATGACATGTGTCCCAAATCCGACCTCCTGGAATATTGTTCTCTTTGCTATCTGGGGCATGGGCGTCCCCCACAACCCTGGCTATCTCTTGGATTCTATTCAAAGAAGAGCTGACTCAAGTCTCTCATTAATGATCCTTCTCACTTACAGAAAGGCTTGCTTCCCCTCTCTGCCCATCGTCGGGCTGTGGGGAATTTATCGCTTCTTTTTATAGGTACGCTGCATGGCTTCTGCCTGGAAGAATTGTCCAGTATGTTCCCCTCCACTCACGGTTCCCTAAGAGAAACCTCCGTGGTTCCCAGCCGTATGCATCCCTCATACGGTCCAACTGGGACAGGCCCCGAACTTCTGGCGTTGTTCGTTCTTCTTATCCCTAGAGTTTCTAGGACTGTGGAACCTTGCTGCCCGCGGAGGTCTCTTTCCCTTCCCCCAAATTCTTCGAGTATTTGGGTGTCCCGTGTCAACAAACTCCCCTCTTACCTCGCTCAAGACCAGCCACGGTAGGTTAGTATTTAGGGCTTTTAGCCTTCGTGGTTTATGTCATTTAAGGAAAACGCTCGACCCTTCAATTCTTTAATTTTAGGGAAAAACTTTTTTTTGCCACTTTGTTCCTCTGTACTGCAACAGTCTAGCAGGTGAGACTCACCCCCAAAATTTTAAATGGAAAGAGAGGGGTTCTGTTGATGCCTTATTTTAAAGGTTTCTTGACTCGTTACAACTGCCAAGTTGGAAATCTCTGAAATGATTTCCTTGATATGACAGCTTCGTCAAAGCTTTGACTTTAATCTTTTTAATGTATAATATTTAATTACCTGTGGGGGCAAGCTTTTTAAAACTCAGAGGATATGATGAGGGTTCAACGATCATCAAAATTATATATCAATTAAATTTTCTAGCGAGGGTGTGATTTTACCCTTAAATTTAAGGGTTAGTCACACCCTCAATTATTATCGCATTTTGAAGATTGTTTAACCCTTATCCTATCCCCTTAGTTTAAAGTAGCGTGCTCTTACAGGTAATTAATTTAATATTATACATTACAAAAAATTAAAAATCAAAATTTTGACAAGCTGTCATATCAACGGAAATAATAGCAGACACTATAAACTTGGCAGTTGTAATTAGGGTCAGGAGACCTCTAAAATAAGGCATCACTCGACCCCTCTTTTCATTTAAAATTTTTGGGGTGAGTCTCACCCCTGCTAGACTGGTTGCAGTTCAGGGGGTAAAAGTAGCAACAAAATACTTCCCTAAAATTAAAATTGATTTGATCCGGGCGTTTTTCCTTAAATGACCTGGAGTGCCCAAAATAAGCTCTGTTTCCAAAGTCGATTGATGAGATAAGGTCACGACATTCGCCATATTGGCTAGCGCGGCTGTGACGTCAAGTCGGACCATTTTCGGCCATCTTTGATTTTAGGAAGATCAGTGGCGTAGAATTAAGGAGAAAACAAAAAACTGTATATTGTAAACAAAATTTATTGGATTATTTTAATAGGCATAACCTAAAACAAAAACATAAATGTAGTTTAAATATATTGAAAATTAAAAATTATCTAAGTGACGACAGGACGATGAGGTACCTGACAGAGCAAAACATTTTCCATGGTTCCGTAAGTCAAAAACCATTTTAAAAACTTTGTATACAAGGTGTCCGCTAATGAATGGTACACAGAAAAACCACGGATTCCTTATGCCAAAATATTAAGATTTAACCAAACATACCTAATATCCAAAAGTTTATAATAATGAAGATACGAGGGGTGTCATAATAAAAAGAAAAAAGTAAATTTATTTCGATAATTGTTCCCCACTTTTTAAATATCTTAATAAACCGGTATCTCGGGGTTTTTAAACATTAGCTTTTCAGATCGAATATTAATTTTTGTGTGTAGACTAGAGGGCGATGGGTACACCATTTAAAATTCTCTAAAACTATCCAATTTTTTGTTACTACTCTGTATGTATGTAAACTAGTAAGCTTTTCTATGCTTTCTGCACAAAAAAAGGTATACTTAGTAAGAATCGGTCTTAACAACCGTTTTTAAGGTATTCACGTTTTAGTTGTTCAGTGCACCCGAAAGTATGTACCTTCAATAACATCGTATTAGCTATAATGACAACTGCTCAGATATAAATCGCTGATAGCTAAAAACTCCTGGATACCAAGTTTTATTAAAATATTTAAAACATATTAGAAATTATCGAAATGCATGAATAAAAAATATTTATATCCCTTTAACACTTCGTATCTTCCTTATCATTAACTTTTGGATATAGGTATGTTTGTTTAAATCCTAAATGGGTATTTTCGCATAAGAAGTCTGTGGTTTTTCTATGTACCATTAATTAGCGGACACTCATCAGTATCATATGTATATAAAAACACAAATGACTGAAAACTATTCGACTAAACACTATCAAAATCTCTAAAATATAACGAGTCCGAACCAAAAACATTAACAACTGGAAATCCTTGCAAAATATACAACCAAAATGAAAATGGCAAATTTTCACAGTTTTTACCAAACCAAGCTTCGACAAGGCACGACTCTGTCATCAACTGATAATGCTACCAACTTTGAACAGAACTGCCAACCGAAATCGTAATTGTCACACCCTCACGTCCCTGACAAAAGCTATCACCGGTCTTGCTTATGTCTAAACCCCTTCTCATAAAGAAACTCTGCTCTGTTTCGTTTTCAATTGACCACCCTGTATATTTGGTGTGGGTCCCATGACTTTTTGATTTAAAAAAATGGAAATCCCAGCCATACGCCCTTAATTCAAAATCAGCATGTTATTCTAAAACACCTTTGTTAATTACTCACACTCACGGTTTAAAAAGCATACAATATTATTTATATATTGTTGTTTAGCAGTAAAATATGCGCGCAAATGCTCTCATCCATCATTAAATAAATACCGTTTTAAAGCATGTTATGAATCTAGTTTCACGGATATTACAATCGTAATTAAAAATGATTACAATTTCAAGTTAGTTTCAACAACGTGTATGCATCTATTTACGCTAAAAATAAACAATAAATCTATAAAAATTATACATGGTTAAGTTGCACGTTACGGTCACACTTTTGTTAAATTATTTCAATAAGTTAGTTTTGTTTAAAATACATTGTATGAATTTTTAAATTAAGTAATATTTTTAATCGAGATAAATTTAGGCTAATCGTAGATACGAATCCATGGAAATATTATTCATTAGACGACCCGTGCCCACTTCGTTGGGCATTTATTATATTTTCCCTGACCCTTTTGTTCAATCATAATAAAATATAGCCTATAGCATACCTGAATAGTGTATCTTTCTGAATGTGAAAGAATTTTTATGATCGGTTCAGTATTTCCGAAAATTAGCCCTTACAAACAAACAATCAAAGTTACAAACGGTAATTTTCTAGAAACCTGCGGCAATTCCGATTTTGACGAAATTTGGTATACGGGGTTTTGAGGCGCTGATCACGAATCTGAAATTTTTTGGCGGAAACGTTTCGTTCTTGAGATATTCATCATTAGAGTCGAAATTTACACTAATACTATTTTTACAATATTTCCCCTTCTTTTTGCACACAATATTTGATTTTCACCTTTTAAAACCCCGTATTTTTACGTATTTTAATTTTTTTGCATTAAATTGCATGGCTATACTTTGAATCATTTCAATCCCAGTGTGCCATGAAGCCCTATATATGTGTATGTATGGTTGCCGCATTATCAAAGAAAAGCAACGCAATTTAATTCAAAAATAATGTAAAAAACGTAGAAAAACGGGGTTTTAAAAGGTGAAAATCAAATATTTTGTGACACTTTAGCTTTAAATCAAGAATTGTGTGCAAAAAGAAGGGGGAATATAGTGAAAATAAGGTTAGTTTAAATTTGAATTTTGATGATGAATATCTCGAGCATGAAACGTTTCCGCCAAAAAATCTTTCAGATTCGTGATCAGCGCCCCAAAAACCCCGTATACTAAATTTCGTTAAAATCGGAGTTGCCGCAGGTTTCTAGAAAATTACCTTACAAACTTTACTTCTTTATTTATAATATAAGTATAAATTAATATTGAAGAAAAAATCTACTAAAAATAAGTAAAGTCGTTGCTTTTTTCTTATCTGTTTTTATATTAAAAAAAGAAATCTGGATCCGCAGAGAATCGAACCCGGGCCGCCCGCTTGACAATCGGGCATTCTACCACTGGACCACCGGTGCTTACAACTAAGTTACAAACTTAACCTCTTTATAATATTAGTATAGATTGATATACATATCATTATTTTTCTCTGAAATTTTTATTTAATTATTAATAAAGTATAGCTTATAGCACTCCCGAATAGTGTAGCTTTCTAATTGTAAAAGAGTACAAAGGTTATAGTTTATCGAATATAACCGCCCTTGCCGACTTCGTTGGGCGTTAATGATATTTTCCTGAACTTCAGTCATAACAAAATATAGCCTATAACACTCCTTAATAGTGTAGTTTTTGATTGTGAAAGAATTTTTGTGATCGATTTAGTATTTTCGAAGATTATTTTAATTTTGCTGTTTTATATCATGTTGATCTATGGGTACTTTTGGGAGAATTAAGTAAATTTCATATTTTTCTCAAAGAAGGAGTGAATCCAAAAAAATACAAAAGACTAAAAAGTTGTACTATTAATTGCTTAATTATAAAAATATAAAAGTTTAAAAAAGTCAGTGGCGTACTTTTTTCTTAATAATATAAAGTTGCGGTGCCCACTGAGACGCCACTGGACCCAACAATAACAATCTGGTTACAGCTAAATAAGCGCCTTATTACTTAAATACAATGTACCAAATTTTATCCAAATCGGCCAAAGCATATTAAAAATATTTGAAAAAACTGATCTTTTTTTCTCTGAAATTTTAACGCCCTCGTATCTCAGTAAGGAAACAACTCGGACATAAAAATATGTTTATAGGAACTTTTTTTCATAAAATAATATAAGGTAAACACCCTGTATACTAATAATTTAAATTAACCGTTGCAGTTACCACAAAAACAGCTATAAGGATTTTTTGTCATCTTTCTAACACACTGATCTCAATGGATTGCCAATGTTATAACCTGCGCGAAACAAAAGTTATGGGCGAAAAAACAGTTGTGCGCAAGCCAGTAAGGGTAAACGCACCTGGCGCCAAACAAACTATCCGCATTATCGGAAGAATTCTGTCGACGGAGTCCTGGTTTTACTGTTCGGAGTACGGTAGCTAATGAGCGATCACGGTCAGACCGCGGACGAAGGGTACGGGTGCCGCTGTTTGTATTTTGCCACGGCTTTTAAGTGCGCATGTTCGTCCACCCATTCATTGTTTACGTGAGGTCGTGAAAATCCGAAAAATGCTTCTTGCCATCGGATCTAAATGTAGGCCATCTGCATGCCCCAACAGGCCAATCAAAGCCACTCATGCATTTTCATACATACGGGGGTGCTCATTTGTGTACTTTCCACTCAAGTTATCTCCGAGCAAGACAGATTTGAGAAAATCGCCGAAACACGTCAAGATATTTATTGAGGGGAACGTTTTACAAAAAATTGGACGGCGCCTTTAACTCCTTAACCACCAGGGCCACCACCCGCAAATTAAATGAGAGGCGGGTCGAGTGATACATCATTTCAAAGCTCCTGACGAGTACTTTATAACCCAAGAATATGAAGTCAATATCTTCACCTATTTCAAAAATTAGCCTAAATACCTGATTTGGATGGCCATATTTCCAGAAACTAATAATGTTAGATGTACCTAATGTGATGTTTTCTTAAAGCTCTTTTAAAGGTCTTTTTAATGGTGATACTGGTAGTAATATACAGGGTAGAAGAAAAAGTATAAATTTTTTTATTTAAGAACCCTGCATATTATTTTACCATTAAAAAGATCTTTAAATGAGCTTTAAGAAAATACCACATTAGGTACATCTAACTTTATTAGTTTCGGAAATATGACCATCCCAATCAGGTATTTAGGTAATTTTTAAAGTACCGCCATTTTGTAATAGGTGAAGATATTGACTTCATATTCTAGGGTTATAAAGTACTCGTCAGAGCTTTAAAATGATGACCCTTGTATCACTCGACCCGCCTTCTCATTTAAGAATTTTCGGGTGGTGGCCCTCGGATTAAGGAGTTAAAGGGGCGCCGTCCAATTCTTTGTAAAAACGTTCCCCTCAATAAATATCTTGACGTGTTTCGGCGATTTTCTCAAATCTGTCTCGTTTCGAAGATAACTTGAGTGGAAAGTTTTTAAATGAACACCCTGTAGGTCTTTCTTGGCGACATTGGCTCTCCAAAGACCTGGAGGTTTGCCTGATCGACGTTTTTTTTGTTTTCCAGGAGCAACATATTGTTTTTAACAAAGAAGTAAAAAGTATGGAATTGAAACAGTCTTCATGGTAAAAAAACGTAAAAACACCTAATAAAATAGTCGAAGTTCAAATAAAAATATGCCTATTTTTTGATTTTTCTTATAAAAAGTATATTATAAAGAAAAGAATTATTTAAAAATATATTTCTAGGCCCACGAGGAGTTATAATTTAACACATTTAGAATTTTAGTTTTAGGAATTTCAATGTCAAAAGTTTTTTCCTTTTTCTTAAAATATTTGTAGCTAAATATGACCTTTTTTGAATAAAGGTATCTTACATCTCTTCGACTTTTACAAGGTTTGCAGCATAATAGGTTCGTTCTAAGGCAACCTCTCGATAAGTAAAGCATAATCCCAACGATCAAGGTTTACGACAAATTAATCACGAAAACTATAAGCCGTAAAAAAGTTTACAATTCACGGTAAATATTGATTCACTTTGGCTAATTAGCAAACCGCCACTTTAATTGCTGTTTGCTCGACTGGTTACAGCCCGGGTACCCATTTCGATCGTAAACAGATCTAAATACGTGCTAAAAACCAATCTGGAACAATAAATTATATATATGTTTGCATACTATTAAACTTTTATTAGTCTTAACACTTATTACAAAAAGAAACTCTTTACCCAGGTATAGTAAGAACATTTTAAAAGCGCAAATTCGGTACCCTTTGAAAATAATACAAAAAACATAAAAAGGCAGCCTGCAATCGGACATTTTTACTACAAAGGCGCCGCTATCTTTTACAGCGACGCGCCGATACACTATGGAATAGAAATCCATTATTTTGGCCAAAATGCAACTTTGAAATTTTAATGGCTCATGCTGTGTATTTCAAAGTAGATACTCAAACTACATGTACGCAAAATTATGAAAAGGTTATGACGACTTTTATTGGGGTAATAAGAAACTTGAAAATGTATTTTAAGTAAACATAAATATACAACATTTAATTTACCTAGTTTATTATTAGCCTTGTTTACTGAAAAAGTAAAAGAGTTTAAATAATAAGAGCTATTGTTGTGTTTCCGATGCAGTCTCGCTACTTTTGTCAAAGATTTTTTTACCTTTTCTTTATACGCTTTGTACTTACAATTGCCTTCCTACTTTTTGCTACTTCTGAGTGTAAGGATAGATACAAGATTTTTATAATTTACAAGGGTTTCCATTTTAAAATTTAATATGTTTTGTCCTACACTGTATATCCTAAAAGATAAAAAGCATTCTGATGAAAGATATGGATTCTACAGAATCTACCCAACAAAACAGTGTTTTTATTTATTTTATACGTTAAAAAATAAAAAAGTTGGGAAGATGTATCTCTATTAAGCTTCTAAGAATAATTTAAAATTATTTTTCAGATTTGGATGGTCATATTTCCGAAACTAATTGAGATAGACACATCAAATGTGGTATTTTTTGGTGGTGATATAATATTCAGGGTTTTCCATTTAAAAAATCATACCTATTGTCGTACCCTGTATATCATATGAGATTAATCATCGGATTACTAATTAGAATACTACCGAATTAACTAAACAAGCTGACATTTTAATTTATTTTGTACAATAAAAAATAATTATGTTAAGGAGGGTGTAAATTTATAATAACATATAATAAGTTTTAGGTTCCCAAAAGCATTTGTAATAATTTATAATATTTTTCCAGTAAAAAGCACCTCATTTTAAGTTAGATTGATAAGTTTCAGGATTTTGACCAAAAAATTAATTTCTATTCCATAGTGCGATGACCAGCTGCATCAACCGGCATATCATAAAAGAAATATAGCAAAGGCGGCCGCGAAGACAAGCATGCCGATTTATTTGCTTTAAACTTTTTTGTGATTTTTTTTCTTATCAAAGAGCACCGAATTTACATTTTTAAACTGTTCCTTCTATACCCAAGTTCGCCATTTAAACGACCTACAGACCCCTCTAATAACACACAATGTTTAGAAAACGTACGTTTTAGGTACACTTTAGGTCCGAACGTTCAAGACTAAAAAAACGTTTACAAAACGTTTTATATAAACGTATTAAAAACGTTTCTTTAGAACCTACATGAAACGTTTATATTGATCGTATTCTAAACTTAAATTAATAATGAAATGAAATGAAAAAAAAGTATCAAATAATTATTTTTCCTTATTAAAAATTCTTTGATTGTACTTTTAAGGATAAGTATAACCTTTTTATCGCATAACTCTATAAGTTTGTTGTTTGGAAGAAAAAATCAAGAAAGCATTATTAGTTAGGAACGTACCCAGGGAATCATTTTGGCTAGGAACGCACCCTCGAAATCTTCTAGTGATGAGTGAATGACAAATGACATTTTACCATTTTTGGTGTTAGTTGATCAAAGTCGGTCTATATAAGGTCACGACATTCGGCCATATTGCTTTGACGTGTGATTACATCACATCTCCCATTTTTCAGGCATGTTGTTCAGTGCCGGAGATATACAGTTTATACACATTTACATATTTCATCATAAATTATTAATGATGGATCTGCACATTATCTGCAACACGTGACCTTAATAACGGCCAATTGTCTAATTTCGCGTCTTTTTTGATACCTTTTTGCCAATGCCTTGCCATTAAAGAGTGTTGGTAATGCCAGTAAATTAAATGTACAACACCGGCAAAAAATGTTATATTGGTATTCACAAATAAATCGTTTATGCGACTTTATAAAGTTTTTTAGACTGACTTTTTTAATACTACCCTCGTTGTTAGGTAGCTAGAAAAAAAATAGCATTTGAAAAACGGAAGATATAAAAACATTTAATAATACAAATTAAAAAACAAGTAACTTGACTTACTGTGTTTTTCAATTTCTTGAAGACATTATTATTATACATTTATGTAGCTTGCCATTTTTTTCACGCATAGTTTGTGCCCCAGAAATTATGTCCATTACTTATGAGTTATGATCTGTTATAATATAAATATCCCTAATTATCAATTTTACATAACCACAAGGTTTGCCTCCCACAATTTGAAATTAACACAAGTAATAGGTTGTTTACAAATAAATTTTCCTACAAATTAAAATTCCCGTTTGGTAATTTCATTCATGGAAATCAAGACAGAACTAACCCAAGATTACTCAAATCTGTCGGTAACTAGAAAGGATTAAGATGTTGATACATTTAACCACAGAGTTTAAAAAAACTAAAAAAACACGCTTTTATATGCAACCGAACTAAAAATTAGAAAATAATTTTTCATTAAAAAAAAATATTGTCATTTCATAGTAAAAAGCGTGAGGTGCATTTACTATTTTTTTCATAACTTTTCCATCATAGATATTTGCAAATATAATAATTATAACATTTAATATATTTATCACCCCACGCTTTTTACTATGAAATGACAATATTTTTTTAATGAAAAATTATTTTCTAATTTTTAGTTCGGTTTGCATATAAAAGCGTGTTTTTTTAGTTTTTTAAACTATTAATTATTTTTCATTTTTTAGTTTCTGCTACTCTTGACAAAATGGCGAAAAATTTTTTTAATGAACAAGAGTGGCAAATTTTAAAATTTTCCAACAGATTGCAACTCACTAAAAATTTCTTCTTCATTAAGTAGCAAAGTTTGAAATTTTGCCAACAGATGGCAATCCAGGCAATGTTTGGACCGTTGCCAATATATTGCAACCCACTAAAAATTTCTTCTTCATTTAATAGCAAAGTTTGAAATGTTGCCAACAGATGGCAACCTAGGTGTTGTTTTTATAATATAATGGAATTTTTTTCCTGGCGATCCAAAAAAGATAACGGGATACTGTTTGCAGATTATTGCATTGTCATGTTTCACTTAATACGTGTGCAAAGTTTCAAAGAAATCGAATAGCTGGAAGTTGGTTAAAATTAGGCTCAAAGATTCCGTTACATAGGCAGCCAGATAGATAGTTACAACCCAAGTTAATAAAAGAGAAATTATAACACAAAATCCAGACATATAAAGAAACCTGATTTATGTTATTTTGTAGCTATAAAGATAAAGCACATTTGTTTAAATCATATATTTTTCTAATACTTGGCTTTTGTGTTATAATATTTATTTCTCGTTGTATATTATTACAATTTAGATATTTACTTATACTTTGTTGTATATAACTTAAGGATATTGATTTCATTGATATCATTTGTTATTAGGTATACACGGCATCCATAAAGTCTTCCACAAGTCCACAAATTCGATTACAACTCTCAAAAGCAACGTACTTTAAGAAACAAGTAAGAATTAACCATAAACTAAGAAAAGGAATTGTAAGAATTGTAAGAGTTTATTGTACAGTGTGAGGATTTTAAAACTGCTCCCTTCCTCTTAATTTTTGAACGGGACAAGATATCGAAGTCGGATAAAATTTTGAGATAAAAATGGTGTCACTTTTAAACTACTTTTTGACATCGCAATTTTTATGGTCACGAGGAGTGGTGCCAGGAGGCGTTTTTTTCTAATGGAAAGGGGGGTCATGTGGCACCTCGTTTTAAAGGTCCTTTGATTATCTGCTCAAAGTCAGTTTGCTTTTAAAAATTGGTCGAACCGTTCTAAATATAGCAAATTTATGCCAAATATCAAACGCTTAGTGTAAAACGGTGTATCCGATTTTTTATCTTTGGACAATCCACGAAGGCTGAAAGCCTAAATACTAACGTGCACGTGGGTGTCTTAAGCAGAGGTAAGAGGAAGTTTGTTAACACGGGACTTAAAAACTTGAAGATTTGGGGGGGAAGGAAAGACCTCCGCTGGCAGCAGGTTCCACAGTCTAGAAACTCTAGGGATAAAAGAACGAACGAAATGGGAAGTTCGGGGCCTGTCCAATTGAACTGTATGGGGATGCATACGCGCGGCACCACGAGTTTCTCTGTTGGGAACTGCAAGAGGAGGGACTATACTGGACAATTCGTCGGAGCAGAAGCCGTAAAAGTATCTATAGAAGAGCGATAGATCTCCCACAGCTCGACGATGGGCAAGAGAAGGAAGTCTTTGAGTAAGTAAAGGATCATTAATAAGACGAACAGCCCTTCTTTGAATGGCATCAAGAATGCTGAGGGTTGTAGGGGATGCCATTCCCCAGACATGAGAACAATATTCCAGAGAGGGTCGAATTTGGGACACATACAAAGTGTATAAATTGGAAGGAGAAAAATACTTTTTGGCTCGGAAAAGAAATCCAAGCTTTTTGAAGCCGCGGTGGCTATAGATACAATGTGTTTATGCCAGTTAAGGTTATTCTCAAATGTGATGCCCACAAGGTTAAATGTGTCCCCGCTCTGCAAAACCTGGCCACTCATAAGCAAAGGATGAGTGTTTGATGATTTTTTCGCGACAAGGAACACGATTGTGTTTTGGATGCATTAAATTGAACGAGATTTTTGGCGCCCCAATCAATATCAAATTGAGATCCTGTGAAAGAGATATCTGCATCGCCCTGCGTTTGCTTTCCAAGTCGGGTTGAGAGATTGGTTTGGGAACCTGAAAAGTGGAGTGAAGGGTACTATCGTCAGCATAACTATGAATGGGATTGGTTGTGGAAGAAGAAGGTCGTTGATGTGAAGAAGAAACAAAGTTGGTGCTAGTACTGAACCCTGAGGCACTCCAGCATTAATTTCATGAAAGCTTGAAGAGTGGCCATCAAACATGCATCAGTATACGCTCTCTAACTGGACAGGCCCCCGAATTTCTCACACATTGTTCGTTCTTTTAGTCCCTAGGAGTTTGTGAATGTAAAATCTTTTGCTCGTCTTCCTGGTAAGTATTTAAGTCCTGTGGTAACAAACTCCCTCTACTCCTTACATACCCACGGTACGTTGGTTTTTAGGGGTTTTTGCCTTCGCGAATTGTCCAAAGATAAAAATACTTAAAAATCCTGTGTACCTTTAAAATATAAGATAGATACTTACCCACTTACAATCCCTGTTTTGCTTAAATAAAAATCAGAAACACTAAACTAAGTCCCACTAACTTCTGAAATTGCACTACTTTTATTGAACCCATTTTTTCTCAAACGAATAATTACAATTTTTAAGAAGAAATTACTCAGTTCTCCGCGATTTTCGCAATTAGCAAAACTAATGAAAAAATTATCGCGGTTTTTTCTAATTAGCCACGATGTAAGTCATAAAAAATAAAATAAAAGAATCACAGTTATTGCCGTTAAATTTGCGATTAATCAGCTGTGGTGCAAATTTCAATAATTAAAATTTCAGGTTCAACTTTTTTAAATTTCTGCAGGTTTATTGATAAGTCTCGAGCCTACGAATGCTTTTCCCGGCCGGAGCATCGTCTTTAACAACTGCAGAACGTAGGAAAGCAGTTGGGTAATCATGATGATTGTAAAGATAAGTAGACAGTAGTAAAGATTTTAAAACTAGGATTTTCAGTGGCGTATTTTCTGCTTTATATGCTTTCTTTAACATACTTATATACAGTGTGTCTCAAATTGTTAGGCAAGAAATTTAATTCTAAAAGAATTAAATAAAGAAAAGCGTTAGGAAAAAAATAAAGCACTATAATTTCTTTGATTTGTTTTTTTTATTATTATTTATTTACAATTCTATCACTTACAAAGTGTACAGTAATATTATAAGTTTTTTAAACCACCGGGTATTTTTTGTACAAATCTATGTAACAACTTAAAACTGCTTATTTTGTGCATTAAAAATACGGTAATAGTTCGATATAGCGGTTTTCGCTACTATAAGAGATTTTTGAAAAATTCTTTTTCAGGGCGTTTCTATAGGTCGATTATGACACAAATCTGTGTGCGCGTTTTCCAAAATCCATTTCTATAATTTATTATTAATAAAAACATATTACGGGACGGTGGAGTGAACAGGGGTGCTGGGTGGGGACGAAACAGTAGAAATCCTACATTAAACGCCCAAAAAGAGTATTTCACAGTACACACCGCACTTTCCGTTTACAAAAGTGTTCAAAAAAATGTTTAAAAAAATTAAAAATAAATAATAGTACAACAATCCCGCCATGGCTGTCACTGCATAAAAAGAAGAGTTTGCAATAGAACTGTAAATGTCTTATGATGTTGCCAAATAAAGTGAGACAGTGTCAATAGCTTTAAAAAAAGGAAGATACAGGACAAAATTCATATGAAAAATTAAGTTATTCCTTCTTCCTATTTTAATTTGAAGAGAAAAAAGGAAAATACCTAAACATAAAGAAGGAGGCATTTCTACAAAAAATACCATTGTTTCTCATGGAAATGATGGATAATCCCTGATATAGGCTTGGTGTTAAATTCTTCATAAGAAGTTTGGCAACGCTGCTTCTATCAAGACTGTCATTTTCATAATGACGAACTTCATGTTATCAGCTGACCAAAATGAATTTTCCTTCTTTAATTAATGGCGGACGAGATATCTCATATGTGTAGGATAGTTTTTCGAAAAATTTAATACTTCTCAAAATTAATTTACATTTTTCATGTGCCCCGGAGTGCAGTATATTAATGTTTTCTTGTGTTTGACGTTGGATTTCTACTGTTTCGTCCCCACCCAGCACCCCTGTTCACTCCACCGTCCCGTAAATATGTTTTATTAATAATAAATTATAGAAATGAATTTTGAAAAACTCGCACACAGATTTGTGTCGTAATCGACCTATAGAAACGCCCTGAAAAAGAATTTTTCAAAATCTCTTATAATAGCGAAACCCGCTATATCGAACTATTACCTTAAAATACTATATTTTATGCAGTTATGCAAAGAACATTTCAAAAAATCTTTGAGTTATAACAAAAAGGATATGACACCCGTATTAATTGTTTTTTTTTAGTAGTTTATTTTTTTACACTTGTTTTTTAAAGGGTTTTGAATCTATTTAAGGTAAGAACAGAATAAACTTACTGGATATAAATGTTTTTATTTACTTTGGATAACAGGGCATTATAACAATAAATACTTTTTTCGTCAACGTCTAGTATTTAATAGCACTTTTAACACAGATTAATAAAAGTAATACAAAATCAGCGGCGTAGCTAGTATGGGGCTAGGCGGGGCAGTGCTGCGGGGAACGCCTTGGACTTGGAGAAGGGCCTCCGGGCTAATTAAGTTTAAAAATGTAAACTTCGGTGCTCTTGGATAAGAAGAAAAAATCACAAAAAAGTTTAAAGCAATATAAATCGGCATGCTTGTATCTCATGACTGGCCGCTTTGCCAGAGTATTTCTTTATGAGGGCGCCGGTTGATGCAGCTGGTCATCGCACTATGGGATAGAAAATTAATTTTTTGGTCAAAATTCTGGAAATTTCGATAAAGTGAAGACCGATATCTAGCTTAAAATGAGGTGCTTTTTTAGTGGAAAAATATTATAAATTATTACAAAATGCTTTTTGGAAACCCAAAACTCATTATATGTTGTTTACTCAAATTTACACCCCCCCTTAACATTATTATTTTTATTAGTACAAAATAAACTAAAATGTCAGCTTGTTTGGTTAATTCGGTAGTATTCTAATCAGTAATCCGATGATTAATTATCTCATGTGATATACAGGAATGCGACAATAGGTATGATTTTTTTAAATGGAATATCCTGAATATTACATCACCACCAAAAAAATCTTTTAAAATGCTTTAAAAAAATACTACATTTGATGTGTCTATCTCAATTAGTTTCCTGGAAATATGACCATCCAAATCTGAATAATAATTTGGGAATTATTCTTAGAAGCGTATTGAGAGAGATACAGCTTCCCAAACTTTTTTATTTTTTAACGTATAAAATAAATAAGCAACACTGTTTTGTTGGGTAGATTCTGTAGAATCCATATGTCTTTCATCAGGAATGCTTTTTATCTCTTAGGATATACAGTGTAGGACAAAACATATTAAATTTTAAATGGAAAACCTTGTAAATTATAAAAATCTTGTATCTGTCCTTACACTCAGAAGTAGCAAAAGTAGGAAGGCAATTGTGGGGTACACAAAACTGCTAAAGAAAGAGGTAAAAAATCTTAATAAAAGTAGCGACCACCCGCGTGAGCTGCACTGAAAACAACAACAATAGCTCTTATTACTTAAACTCTTTACTTTTTTTTTTAGTAAACAAGGCTAAACAATGAAACCAGGGTGGATGATTAAACGCTGTATGTTATATTATATTGTTTAGTTGAAATACATTTTCAAGTTTCTTATTATCCCAATAGAAAGCTGTCATATCCTTTTTATAATTTTGCGTACATGTGTAGGGGCTCTTGAGCGTATCCACTTTGAAATACACAGCATGAGCCATTAAAATTTCAAAGTTGCTTTTGGCCAAAATTTTGGATTTATCCATAGTGTATCGGCTATAAAGGATAGCGGCGCCTTTGTATAAAATAGTCCGATTGCAGGCGGCCTTTTTATGTTTTTGTATTATTTTCAAATGGTACCGAATTTGCGTTTTTAAAATGTCGTATTCCCTTTGGTTTAATTCAAATACACTTCCCACAAAAAATGATCGCATATGCTTTATTTTTTCCATAAGTTTCAGTATACAAAAATGTCTTTATTTAAATGGACATTTCTCATTTAATAATTAAGTTGGCAAAAACAATAAAAATCAATAAAAAAAAATAAAATGTTAAGGAAAGGTAAAGCTATAACTTGACGTAATCGTTTTTGCTGTTAACAATACATCCTACAGGGTGATTAAAAGTTACCAAAAAAATATTTTTAATCGCCCCATGTGACTAAATTATCTTTATTTCTAATAATATACATATAATTACAAATTTAATTACTGCCTTTCGATAGCACACTTGTAATGTAATTTTAAAAAAAGCCACAAAACTTAAATTCTTGGATATTTACACTTAAGCTGCAGACATAAAAATCGGACTTTGCATGTTTCGCTTCATAGCCGAATTTTTAACGGAATCGATGACGACATTCACCAAAACACTTAGCACAAATTTGAGACCAATTTTTTTGTATTTTTTATTGCATTTAATAAAAATCATAAAAATATTTAAATTATTATATAAATTAAGAATAACATTCACTGGCATAAACACATTGTATCTATAGCTAACGCGGCTTCAAAAAAGCTTGGATTTCTTTTCCGAGCCAAAAAGTAATTTTTCTCCTTTCAATTTATACACTTTGTATGTGTCTCAAATTCGACTCTCTCTGGAATACTATTCTCATGTCTGGGGAATGGCATCCCCTACAACCTCGCTCGTTCTTTTATTCCTAGAGTTTTTGGACTGTGGAACCTACTGCCAGCGGAGGTCTTTCCTTCCCCCAAATCTTCAAGTTTTTAAGTCCCGTCTTAACAAACTTTCTCTTACCTTGCTTAAGACACCCACGGTACGTTAGTATATAGGCTTTCAGCCTTCCAAATGTAAATACATTACACTTGGTTTACACATAACATAGGTACATTACCAAAGCATCACTCATCCGAGATTGAATAAATAATTGTAATTTAGCTTTAAATTGACTCTTCGATAGATTAAATATATCTATGCTCTGGCAGTGTCGATCATGCAGTTGCCGCATTCTATATAATGGGGCACTTAAAGCTAGATTTGATCTTGCCCTTCTACAGTAAAATGTCTCATAACATCTTCTATTTAATCTTGGTACTCTATAGTTTGGGTTATTTACCATATATGTATTATCAACTAAATTGTGAATAAGCCCATGTAAATGAAGAAGACTTATAAAAAATACGCTTTGTTTCCAAAGAAGGAACATTATAATAATTCCTTAAAAATCCCGAGCATTGTATAGATATGTACCTGTTCCTCTCGAAAGTATTTGCATTTTAAATAGCGACTTTATACCGTTTCTAATGAATATCATGTATTTACTATAGAAAGGGGACCAGACTAGAGCACGATATTCTAATTTAGAGCATAAGGAGTTGTAAAGCAAGTCTATAGCTGCCAAATGACTTAAACAAACGGGTATTTCGAATAATGTATCCAACATTCGATTTGAGTTCGATATAGCGGTTTTCGCTATTATAAAGAGATTTTCGAAAAATTCTTTTTCAGGGCGTTTCTATAGGTCGATTATGACACAAATCTGTGTGCGCGTTTTCCAAAATCCATTTCTATAATTTATTATTAATAAAAACATATTTACGGGACGGTGGAGTGAACAGGGGTGCTGGGTGGGGACAAAACAGTATAAATCCAACGTCAAACACAAGAAAACATTAATACACTGCACTCAGGGCACATGAAAAATGTAAATTAATTTTGAAAAGTATTAAATTTTTCGAAAACTATCCCACACATATGAGATATCTCGTCCGCCATTAATTAAAGAAGGAAAATAGGCGCATTCATTTTGGTCAGCTGATAACATGAAGTTCGTCATTATGAAAATGACAGTCTTGATAGAAGCAGCGTTGCCAAACTTCTTATGAAGAATTAACACCAAGCCTATTTCAGGGATTATCCACCATTTCCATGAGAAACAATGGTATTTTTGTAGAAATGCCTCCTTCTTTATGTTTAGGTATTTTCCTTTTTCTCTACAAATTATAATAGGAAGAAGGAATAACTTAATTTTTCATATGAATTTTGTCCTGTATCTTCCTTTTTTTAAGCTATTGACACTTTCTCACTTTATTTGGCAACATCGCAAGACATTTACAGTTCTATTGCAAACTCTTCTTTTTATGCAGTGACAGCCATGGCGGGATTGTTGTACTATTATTTATTTTTAATTTTTTTAAACAATTTTTTGGACATTTTTGTAAACAGAAAGTGCGGTGTGTACTGTGAAATACTGTTTTTGGGCGTTTAATGTAGGATTTCTACTGTTTCGTCCCCACCCAGCACCCTGTTCACTCCACCGTCCCGTAAATATGTTTTTATTAATAATAAATTATAGAAATGGATTTTGGAAAACGCGCACACAGATTTGTGTCATAATCGACCTATAGAAACTCATAGACAAGTAAAGCAACAGCGATGCGGGACCGATGCGTCACTTAATGTTTTGCATACCGGCAACCTTTGTCTCAATTTGTACCCGTTAGTTGTTCTACACGTGTTAGACCGCATTCTTTCCACACGCATAGCCTATAAACCTTTTGACTGGGCTGAATGTGTATAATATCATAACAGGGACCCAACACACCATATCCAAAACTTACTGTGAAGAGTCCTGCCTTGATCTGCTTGGCAGCCTAATGGGAGGACTGGGTGGTAGGGGGTAGTCTCATCGCCGCCCCGGTCTACTAACAGGATGACCCATCACCCGATCAATGGAGGACTCTTTGGGAATTAAATCTTCGCCCCACTCTCTGAGAGGAAGATGGCGGTGAATTGCTAGCATCGGAGGTGAAAGATCGACGAAACATTGGATCGCTGTAACTGAAAAAGAGTAATTATAAAATAAAATTGTTTAATAGCTTCCACCATCATTGCTCCCTAGGGCATCAACGGCGGGATTTAATATCCTACCGCTGGACAATAAAACTTGTCTAATAAGTATTTAAAAACTTTCCACTCAAGTTATCTTCGAAACGAGACCAGATTTGAGAAAATCGCCGAAACACGTCAAGATATTTATTGAGGGGAACGTTTTTTACAAAAATTGGACGGCGCCCTTTAACCCCTTAACCACCAGGGCCACCACCCCAAAATTCTTAAATGAGAAGGCGGGTCAGTGATACATCATTTTAAAGCTCCTGACAGAGTACTTTATAACCCTAGAATATAAAGTCAATATCTTCACCTATTACAAAATGGCAGTACTTTAAAAATTACCTAAATACCTCTTATGGGTGGTAATTTCTCAGGAGTGTAACCTGCGGTAGACGGAGGATGGAAATCGGTATATGTTGCTGCATGAATTTCCTGCTGATACATTTGATATAGTTCTTGTAAATCTGGAGGCAACCTTATCTTTACCTCTGAAAATAATTAGTATTTAATTACTCAAAAGCAATGCTAAAATACAAACTTTTAACAATAAGAAAAAAATCAATGGGTATTTACTTATTGGCGATTTTAACTACCGATGGGGACGCTGCTAAACGTAAACTTAGTCGAAAGAAGTAGGTAATATGCAGGTAGTTAGCTTTGATCCTGTTACAGATTTTGGGTATTAAAACGGTTTAAAATAATGTTTAAGTTTCAATACAGCCGTTGTATAGGTTTATACGTTTTAAGTGTGTTAAAACTCGATTTGTGAGTTATAGGTAGTGCCCTTGATGGTTCAACAGACTTTTTTGTTAGTGGTGATTAGTGAAGAAAGCGCCATGTAAAACTTTTTCGGAATGAGTAAAGAACTGTTTTTGACGCTGAGCTCAGTATTTTCATACCTCAATTGCACTCCCGATAGTAGGTGTACAGTGGAAGGAGAAGAAATTTTGAATTCCAACTATATTATTGATTACACACGTCTTTTTATTTTAGATGTTAATGGCTCTTCTGATGCCATAATAAACGTTTTAATATAGGTGAAAAGAAAGACTTTTTATTAAAATGATAGCAAAACACACAGCTATTCACGCACAAGGCTCAAAAACGCGTGTTAAACATAACAAAGTAAATAAATAATATCATATTTATATCCATTTCAATGGTTAAACATGTCCCATTACCTGTTTTCTTAGGTTGCGCCGTTGACCACCAGAGGTCTCATTGATCATAGAAATCGCCAATAAGGTCAAATTTATTTGTTTTTAACCATTCTGATAGGAGGAGAAAGTGGGGTTATTTTCTAGAAACTTGTGGCAACTCCGATTTTGGTTTTTGGGGCGCTGATCACGAATCTGAAAGAATTTTTTGCCGAAAACGTTTCGTCGTCGAGATATCCATTGTTAAAGTTGAAATTTAAATTAATCCCATTTTCACTATATTTCTCTTTTTTTGCACACAATTATTGTTTTAGAGCTAAGTTGGCATAAAATATTTGATTTTTTCCCTTTTAAAACCCCGTTTTTTTTATGAATTTTACTCCTATCATTAATAAAATTGCGAAATACTATTCAAAGAAGAGCTATTCGTCTCATTAATGATCCTTTACTTACAGAAAGGCTTCCTTCTCTTGCCCTTTGTCGGGCTGTGGGGGATTTATCGCTTTTTTATAGGTACTTCCACGGCTTTTGCTCTGAAGAATTGTCCAGTGTAGTTCCTCCACTCACGGTTCCCAACAGAGAAACTCGTGGTTTCGCACGTATGCATCCCCTACGGTCCAACAAGACAGGCTCCGAACTTCCCATTTCGTTCGTTCTTTTATCCCTAGAGTTTCTAGAATGTGGAACCTGCTGCCCGCGGAGGTCTTTCCTTTCCCCCAAATCTTCAAGTATTTAAGTTCCGTGTCAACAAACTCCCTCTTACTCCTCGCTTAAGACACCCACGGTACGTTATTATTTAGGCTATAAGCCTCTCGTGGTTTGTCCAAAGATAAAAAAAAGTTCACCTTAAAAAATGCTGCAACCATGTATACACGTGACATCATAGCTTGCTGCGACTGAAAATGATTGAAAGTGAAGCTATGCAATTTAATGCAAAAATATAATGTAAAATACGTAAAAAAGGGTATTTTAAAGGTGAAAATCAAATATTCTATGCCACTTACGCTTTAACTCAAAAACTGTGTGCAAAAGAAGAAGTAATATAGTGAAATTGGGATAAGTTTAAATTTCAACTTTGATGATTGATATTTAGAGAACAAAACGTTTCCGACAAAAATCTTTCAGACTTCTAGTAGCGCCAAAATCGGAGTTGACGCACGTTTCTAGAAAGTTACTGAAATTGGTAATTTTACCTTCTATAAGCTGTCGTTGTCTAGTTATGATTTCTCCACATAACTGTCTCTGTCTATCGTATCTTTATGATGAGCAAATCTCTTCTCTTGAGCTCGTGTTGCCTCACTATTCTCTTCAGATTGTAAAAAGCCATCTTATCAGCCTCTAGTTCATGAACTCTACAGATTAGGGCTAATATCTCCCTTTCTGTCATCCGATGATAGTAAAGATGGCAATTTCTAAAAAATAAATTAACCTATTAATAAAAAGGTTACAATGCAAATCTGTAACTTGGAAAAATAACATTTTTTTAGAAAATATTTCGAACTTTGTTAATTTAATTTATTATGTTTGTGCTCTCTCTATAAAAGAAATGTTAAATTTGTTGTAAAAAGAAGTAAAAATCTGAAAAATTATCCTCATTGAATGCAGTTTTTAACAGTTTAATTACAATTTTAAATGTCCACCATTAAACTATATACATTTAAAATATTTTCTCGGACGTGGTTCATAACTGCGCTCAAAGTCTTCCATCAATTTCTTCTTATCTCCTCAGTTATGCGGGACATAGTACAAATAAGGTTAGCTTAAATTTCAGCTTTGATGATGGATATCTTAAGAACGTAACCTTTTCGAAAAATTCCTTTATAAATGTAACTATCTATCCATCTGTCTATCTATGTAACGGAATCTTTGAGCCTAATTTTAACCAACTTCCAGCTATTCGATTTCTTTGAAACTTTGCACACGTGTCAGGACCGATGAAGATGCAATAATTTAAAAACAGTATCCCGTTATCTTTTTTGAATCGCCAGGAAAAAAATTCCATTATATTATAAAAACAACACCTAGGATGCCATCTGTTGGCAACATTTCAAACTTTGCTATTAAATGAAGAAGAAATTTTTTAGTTTTTACACAATTTGGTTAGTTGCACCATTGGTGTTCAATTTTTATGAACAATAAAAATATAGGGTTAGTTGCACCATTGGTGTTCAATTTTTATGAACAATAACAGTTAATAAATGCCGTTAACACGCTTTTTATTAACTTGGGTTGTAACTATCTGGCTATGTAACGGAATCTTTGAGCCTAATTTTAACCAACTTCCAGCTATTCGATTTCTTTGAAACTTTGCACACGTATTAAGGAAACATGACAATGCAATAATCTGCAAACAGTATCCCGTTATCTTTTTTGGATCGCCAGGAAAAAAATTCCATTATATTATAAAAACAACACCTAGGTTGCCATCTGTTGGCAACATTTCAAACTTGCTATTAAATGAAGAAGAAATTTTTTAGTGGGTTGCAATATATTGGCAACGGTCCAAACATTGCCTGGATTGCCATCTGTTGGCAAAATTTCAAACTTTTGCTACTTAATGAAGAAGAAATTTTTTAGTGAGTTGCAATCTGTTGGAAAAATTTTAAAATTTGCCACTCTTGTTCATTAAAAAAATTTTTCGCCATTTTGTCAAGAGTAGCAGAAACTAAAAAATGAAAAATAATTAATAGTTTAAAAAAACTAAAAAAACACGCTTTTATATGCAACCGAACTAAAAATTAGAAAATAATTTTTCATTAAAAAAAATATTGTCATTTCATAGTAAAAGCGTGGGGTGATAAATATATTAAATGTTATAATTATTATATTTGCAAATATCTATGATGGAAAAGTTATGAAAAAATAGTAAAATGCACCCCACGCTTTTTACTATGAAATGACAATATTTTTTAATGAAAAATTATTTTCTAATTTTTAAGTTGTGAAATTTGAAAGGATAATTTATGAATACGAAATTGAGTCTGTGTATTGTAAAAAGTAAATAATTTAAAGTTAAACTTACCTTATACTTTGCTGCGTCCGAGCTCGACTTGCATTTATACTATTCTTATACAATTTATTGTTCTTCGATTCCCAGTGAGATATTATTAAATGTTGTCTCTCAGCTTCCATTCCCAATCCTAAAATAAAAACAAATCTATCAAATAAAAATAAGTCTATCATTTTCTTAAAGGAATCAAAAATATTTTCCACGACTTACCCAATAAATGAGCGTCAATTTCCATTAATTTTCGCCTTAGTTTCATCTGAGTTTTAAACGTATCTACAATTTGCTCTCGAAGATTTCTAACTTCTGCTGATCTTTCTTCGGCGTTTAATCTACTAATATCCGCCGATCTTGGTCTGTCTTCTTTCATTTTATTTTGTAACCTAATAGTAATTTAATTAATAACAGATATTCTAACACTTATAGAAGGAACAGTTTAAAAATGTGAATTCGGTGCTCTTTGATAAGAAAAAAATCACAAAAAAAGTTTAAAGCAAATAAATCGGCATGCTTGTCTTCGCGGCCGCCTTTGCTATATTTCTTTTATGATATGCCGGTTGATGCAGCTGGTCATCGCACTATGGGATAGAAATTAATTTTTTTGGTCAAAATTCTGAAACTTACCAGTCTAACTTAAAATCAGGTGCTTTTTACTGAAAAAATATTATAAATTATTACAAATGCTTTTTGGAAACCTAAAACTTATTTTATGTTATTATAAATTTACACCCTCCTTAACATTATTATTTTTTATTGTACAAAATAAACTAAAATGTCAGATTGTTTGGTTAATTCGGTAGTATTCTAATCAGTAATCCGATGTTTATTTTCTCATATGATATACAGGGTACGACAATAGGTATGATTTTTTAAATGGAAAACCCTGAATATTATATCTTTTAAAATGCTTTAAAAAATACTACATTTGATGTGTCTATCTCAATTAGTTTCGGAAATATGACCATCCAAATCTGAAAAATAATTTTAAATTATTCTTAGAAGCGTAATAGAGATACACCTTTCCAACTTTTTTATTTTTTAACGTATAAAATAAATAAAAACTGTTTTGTTGGGTAGATTCTGTAGAATCCATATATTTCATCAGAATGCTTTTATCTTTTAGGATATACAGTGTAGGACAAAACATATTAAATTTTAAAATGGAAAGCCTTGTAAATTATAAAAAAATCTTGTATCTGTCCTTACACTCAGAAATAGCAAAAAGTAGGAAGGCAATTGTAAGTACAAAAACTGATAAAAAAAAAGGAAAAAAATCTTTGACAAAAGTAGCGAGACTGCATCGGAAACACAACAATAGCTCTTATTATTTAAATTCTTTTACTTTTTTAGTAAACAACGCTAATAATAAACTAAGTAGAATAAATGTTGTATATTTATGTTTACTTAAAATACATTTTCAAGTTTCTTATTACCCCAATAGAAGTCGTCATATCCTTTTATAAATTTGCCTACATGTAGTTTGGAGTATCTACTTTGAAATACACAGCATGAGCCATTAAAATTTTAAAGTTGCTTTTTGGCCAAAATAATGGATTTCTATCCCATAGTGTATCGGCGCGTCGCTGTAAAGGATAGCGGCGCCTTTATATAAAATAGTCCGATTGCAGGCGGCCTTTTTTATGTTTTTTTGTGTTATTTTCAAAGGGTACCGAATTTGCGCTTTTAAAATGTTCTTACTATACTACTAATGAAGGAATATTAAATTTTTTTGGATATAGCTTTAAAAATCACTAGTTACCTCGATATTTCTTGTCTTAGTTCATTTACTACAGTTTGGTATTGCGTGACCTGGTATGATACATCCAAAACATTTCTTTCTACTTTTGTGGAAATATTATTGGCCCTGAAAACAAGAAAATGTTGGTTTATCTAAAATTTATTCGAAATCACCTCTTATTTAGATATCGTCGATCATCAACGACCTTCTCTCGTCCACAACTAATTCCATTTATAGTTTTGCCGACAATAGTACCCTTCGCTCCAGTTTTCAGGTTCCTAAACCCATCACTAAACCTAATTTGGAAAACAAACGCAGAGCGATGCAGATATCTCTTTCGCAGGATCTTAATTTAATATTGGATTGGGGCGCAAAAAATCTCCATTTTAATGCATGCAAAACACTATCATGTTCCTTGTCGCGAAAAGAGTCATCAAATACTCATCCTCTACTTATGAGCGGCAACGTTTTACAGAGCAAAGACACCTTCAATTTTGTGGGCCTCACATTTGAAAGTAACCTTAACTGGCAAAAACACATTTTATGTATAGCCACGGCAGCTTCAAAAAAGCGCTTGGATTTCTCTTTCGAGCCAAAAGTATTTTTCCCCTTCTACTTTATACACTTTATATGTGTCCCAAATCCGACCTCCCTTGGAATATTGTTCCCATATCTGGGGCATGGCGTCCCCCACAACCCTAGGCATTCTTGATTCTATTCAAAGAAGAGCTATTCGTCTCATTAATGATCCTTCACTTACAGAAAGGCTTCCCTCCCTTGCCCATCGTCGGGCTGTGGGGGATTTATCGCTTTTTTATAGGTATTTCCATGGCTTCTACTCTGAAGAATTGTCCAGTATAGTTCCTTCACTCACGGTTCCCAACAGAGAAACTCGTGGTTCCGCGCGTATGCATCCCTATACGGTTCAACTGGACAGGCCCCGAACTTCTCACTTTGTTCGTTCTTTTATCCCTAGAGTTTCTAGATTGTGGAACCTGCTGCCCGCGGAGGTCTTTCCTTTCCCCCAAATCTTCAAGTATTTAAGTTCCGAGTCAAAAAACTATCTCTTACCTCGCTTAAGACACCCACGGTACGTTAGTCTTTAGGCTTTTAGCCTTCGTGGTTTGTCCAAAGAAAAATCTGTGGCTAAACATTAAAATATTGTCTTTTCTGTTAAAAATAGTTTCTATGTTAATGTAATGAAAAAATTATCATGCTATTTTTGCCAAAAAAATTGTTTACTATCACAGGGCCTAAATATTTAGGGGTTTAGAGGAGAGGATCCTTTTGGTTGCACAATTCAGATCGGAATCAGAAAGAAACATGTTTCTCGACATGCGGGATTTTGAACATTATTTCTGATATCTTATGAGAAATCGAATCCATTGTTACAAGAGCAAAATAAATGATATTTAAAGACTGTGAACTATAAAATGTAAAGTTCTTACATCTATTTTTTTTTCTAAAGTCCCTCGTTGCAAAGATATGTGCCCTTAAAGGACGCCGCTGGAAATTAGTTTTTCTTGAATAACTTTTATAGTACTTGCTATAACAAAATAATTGTTTAATATAATAAATATTAGCTTTGTTCGCGGGTCTAGTAATGAACCGATTCTGAACCAGAACCGAACTGGTTTAGAATTGTTTTAAAGCGCATGTCTAGTTATTTATTAGTTCGGAATTTTTATTTACCGCGAACGATTTTCTATACAGCTGAGGATGTATTCTAACCTAGCCTTTTGGTTAGGATTTTTCATGGTTAAATTGGATACTACACAAAAAAAAATTAAATTCAATCAAAAAGGTAAATTGTTATACTGTCGAAAGCCACTCGAGGTCTCTCGGCGGAAGACGAGGGATTCCTGCCTCCTCTCGTTTTTAACATAAGTATGTGTATTTAACTAAAGATAAAATTCAAACAACAAGTATTGGTAAAATCTTGTAATATTGTCTATATTTTTTAATTAAATCTTTATTTATTTTATTGTATACATACATTCATACGGAATACAATTAAAAATCCTTTGTTTATATACGCTCAGAATCACAAAAATATATAAAAAAATATTCAACAGGTATATTAACCCGCATAAAAAGTGGCAGAAACAAATAAATTGTAATACAACGGTTTATTTCTGTACCACAAAAACAGAAAACAGCTGACCATGTCGACAATGCGTATGAAATTCGGAACTGAACTTTTAGTTCCAACAAAAATCCCAGGACTGCTAATCAGGTTACGAACCGGTAACGAACTGATTCCATTGTAACCCGCGAACACAGAACTGTTGCTAAAAATTCAGGATTTTACTAACCGCGAACGCTGCTTTTTTCACTGCGCATGCGAATAGTCCCAGAACCGGTTCAGAATCAAACCCGCGAACAAAGGTTTTAGTTAGGACCTCTTAATGGCATCCTTGTAAAATATTTGTATTCTTTAGAACGTAGCAGACCAACCCTAGCACATAAAGCTAATTATTTTTACACCCTGTAAAACAAAAAAATAAAAAAATATTTTTGGATAGCTTAGGGTTTAAGGTTTTTTTATCTTTGGACAAACCACGAAAGCTAAAAGCCTAAATACTAACGTACCGTGAGTGTCTTAGGTAAGAGAAAGTTTGTTAACACGGGACTTAAATACTTGAAGATTTTTGGGGAAGAAAATAACTTCGCGGGTAGCAGGTTCTTCATTCTAGAAACTCTAGGGATAAAAGAACGAAAAAAGTGGGAAGTTCGGGGCCCGTCCAGTTGGACCGTATAGGGATGCATACGCGCGGAACCACGAGTTTTTCTGTTGGGAACCGTGAGTGGAGGAACTATACTGGACAGTTCTTCAGAGCAGAAGCTAGGAAGTACCTATAAAAAAGCGTTAAATCCCCCACAGCCCGTCGATGGGCAAGAGAGGGAAGCCTTTCTGTAAGTGAAGGATCATTAATGAGACGAATAGATCTTCTTTGAATAGAATCAAGAATGCTTAGGGTTGTGGGGAACGCCATGCCCCAGATATAGGAGCAATATTCCAAGGGAGGTCGGATTTGGGACACATATAAAGTGTAAAAATTAGAAGCGGAAAAATACTTTTGGCTCGAAAGAGAAATCCAAGCTTTTTGAAGCTGCCGTGGCAGATACAATGTGTTTATGCCAGTTAAGGTTACTTTCAAATGTGACGCCCACAAGATTGAAGGTGTCTGTGCTCTGTAAAACTTGGCCCCTCATAAGTAGAGGATGAGTATTTGATGACTCTTTTCGCGACAAGGAACATGATTGTGTTTTGGATGCATTAAAATGGACGAAATTTTTGGCGCCAAGGTATTTAAAACTAGTAATTTGCATTTCTTTGGTTTACAGACTGTACAGGTATACATATTCTGGGCACGGACGTACAAATACCTTTTTATGGAGGGCTTCGACTGTCAAGAAATGTGGTATTAAAAAAAATTGAAAGACTAAAAAGAGAAAAAAAGGGACCTCCTTTTTAAAACATTCTTTTTCCTTATCACAAACATCACAATTTTTTTTACAGTCAAAAATTTTTGTTGGGGAAAACGAAAGGTCCTCACTTTTATTTTTCGAGTCCGTCTGACAAGGGGGAAGGTCCGCATAACAATACGCTTAAAAAACATAAGAAACTATGAACTTTTCCATTCAAATTTTCCTTCTAACTCATGCTAAAGAAGACCGGGGGGAGGAAAGAGGGGAGAGTCTGGAACACCCTGTGAAACCCTAAAAAGGTCCCGAGAAACAAAAATATTGATGAAAATTACTGAACTCTTATTCGTTTTGAGTACGTATTGATACTGTCTAGTGTTTTTACTAATAAAGTTAGGATTTTTTACTTCTTTTATTTGAATAATAAAATTTTATTTAAATATTACTTGGGTATTTTCTAAAAATGTATTTTATTGTTTTAATTTTTCAACCCAAAACTAATATGAGTGTTTCCTCTCTTTATTAATATTTAGTTTCTTACCTATCTGCATATATCAACGTATTCCTAGTTTCATCCTTTTGGTTCCCTGAAGGACTAACGTGAGCAATCATGACGGTTTTGCAGTTGCCGCTCAACGCGTCTTTGAGTAACCTGGTTAGTTTGGAGTCTCTGTAGTTGACGTATCTGGCTCCTCCTGCCAGGGCATTTATACAGTTACCAAGCGCTAGAAGTGACCTAAATAAAGAGAATATATGATTTAATATTAAAATTTTAATGTAAATATCTTGAAAACATTACATAGCCGTATTTTGGACTTACTGAAACTTTTAAAAAGGATGCTAAAAACTATACTTCTGCAAATTGTCAACCAATTTCACCAAAATAAATAATTCAGTGCCTAAGTTAGTAGATAATAAAATATCTTTAGTATGTATAGTCAGTTTTGAGTTAACCTATAAGCCAATTAAGCGTTGGGGCGAGCTTGGTGCAGGGGCTAACGTACCAGCCTCTCAACATCCTGTAAAGTATAGGAATCTCGCCTACATAATATACAAGCGAAACAACAAAAACTACATACAAGTCAACACAATAGTACCCTTCACTCCACTTTTCAGGTTCCCAAACCAATCTCTCAACCCGACTTGGAAAGCAAACGCAGGGCGATGCAGATATCTCTTTCACAGGATCTCAATTTGATATTGGATTGGGGTGCCAAAACTCTCGTTCAATTTAATGCATCCAAAACACAGTCATGTTCCTTGTCGCGAAAAAATCATCAAACACTCATCCTTTGCTTATAAGTGACCAGGTTTTGCAGAGCGGGGACACATTTAACCTTGTGGGCGTCACATTTGAGAATAACCTTAACTGGCATAAACACATTGTATCTATAGCCACCGCGGCTTTAAAAAAGCTTGGATTTCTTTTCCGAGCCAAAAGTATTTTTCTCCTTCCAATTTATACACTTTGTTTGTGTACCAAATTCGACCCTCTCTGGAATATTGTTCTCATGTCTGGGGAATGGCATCCCCTACAACCCTCAGCATTCTTGATGCCATTCAAAGAAGGGCTGTTCGTCTTATTAATGATCGTTTACTTACTCAAAGACTTCCTTCTCTTACCCATAGTCGAGCTGTGGGAGATCTATCGCTCTTCTATAGATACTTTTACGGCTTCTGCTCCGACGAATTGTCCAGTATAGTCCCTCTTCTTGCAGCTCCCAACAGAGAAACTCGTGGTGCCGCGCGTATGCATCCCTATACGGTTCAATTGGGCAGGCCCCGAACTTCCCATTTCGTTCGTTCTTTTATCCCTAGAGTTTCTAAACTGTGGAACCTACTGCCAGCGGAGGTCTTTCCTTCCCCCAAATCTTCAAGCTTTTAAGTCTCGTGTTAACAAACTTCCTCTTACCCTGCTTTAGACACCCATGGTACGTTAGTATTTAGGCTTTTAGCCTTCGGGGATTGTCCAATGATAAAAAACACTAACCCTAGCAAAAAATGCATGGAAAAGCGAAGTGGGCAGGGCATGCCTCGTCGGCGGGCAGGGCAAGCGCCCCCAACTTTAACGAAAACGACTTCCCGCCACTACGAACCGGCAACGCTGCTACCAGCAACCCTTCGCCTGAAAACAGCCCCAGAGACCTAGAATTTGCAGGTACTGATTCTAACCTTTCCGACTTACTAAAAATTAAATTAAAACTTTTCAATATCAAATTTACTACTGCACACGTAACAAAGTAGACAAAACCATGGCTCTACTAAGTTTTATAGATAACATAGAAAACTACGACATTTAAAAACAACTAATTCTTTTGAAATACTAATGAAAAATAATAAATTATAAATCACATTTTTCTTTTGCATCCATAAAAATTCATAAATTCATATCATTTCATTAACTTCATAAATTTTATGTATCTTACGATTAACAAATATGAACTACATCATAGAGTAAGGAAATTATAAGAGTTATCATGGAATAGCCGATTTAAGGACAGGTCATGCGAAAACTCCCAATATAATTTTATTCGTTTCTCGTTGAAATACCGCCAGTTAGTCATTTCAGTAAGCTTCCGTGTCTCCTCGGCTTCGACCGACGCATTTAAAGTGTAAACTGGAAAATGACAAGCCTGCCGCCAGGCAGAGCTGAGCCTGCCGCAAAAGCAGTACGAAAATTTTAGCATGCCATGGTTTCTCTTATCCGTAGGTATGTTACTTTATGACTACATCAAACACCATAGAACTTAGTCCCTTAGTAGGTTCCGCCCACCAGTTAAATTTAAAACTAAAGCGTAGGTATCATTGGCGAACCATTTTACTTATACAGGGTGTTTCACAACTTATCCGACAAACTTTATAGGCTAATTCTACATTAAAAAATGTGAAAAAACTTCATATAAACAATGTCCTAAACGTCTTAATTTTTGAACTACAGGTTGTTAAATTTTTTAAAAATTATTGTTTTTATATAATAACTTTTATATCAATTTAGATATTTAAAAAAAAATTAAGGGACGCCTTCTATGTACCAAAACACATTTCTTTGCATACAAGAAAAAATATATAGTTTTACCAGTGTCGTCCTTGAGTGGTTAAGGTTAATATTTTTAATAAAAAATGGTACGCCACTGCATTTTTCTAAAATAAAAATCATTAGATTGTAGAACAAATTTGACCTCTTTGAAACCGATTCTCGGCATGGTCATTTCGTATCGATACGATCAAATTCTTCAGTAAAAAAATAATAATCTTTTTTTTATTTTTAAATTCCACCTAAGAAAACATGAAACAACTTTATATGAAAATTTGTCCTAAATGTCTTATTTTCGAACTACGGGGTGTTTAAAATTGTATTTATTTATTTTTTTCTAACACCCTGTAATTTGAAAACTAAGACGTTTAAGAAAAATTTTATATGAAGCTTTTTCATGTTTTTTTAAGTAGAATTTAAAAATCAAAAAAAAGGTGATGTTTTTTACTTAAGAAGTTTGATCGTATCGATACGAAATGACCATGCCGAGAATTGTTTTTATTTATTTACGCGAAACACGTACATCAAATAAAAAATAGTCAAGAGGTCAAATTTGTTCCAAATCTAATGAAAAGTTAAAAAATATTTTTATTTTAGAAAAATGCAGTGGCGTACCAACTTTTATTAAAAAATAATAACCTTAAACCCCTCATGGACGACACTGGTGATAACTTTTTCTCTTGTATGCCAAGAAATGATCGCTTTGGTGCATAGAAGACGTCCCCAATTTTTTAAAAATATCTCAATTGGTATAAAAGTTATAAAAAAAATAAATAAATAAATTTTTGGGACATTGTTTATATAAAGTTTTTCCATATTTTAATGTAGAATTAGCCCTGAAAGTTTGGCGGATCAGTTGTGAAACACCCTGTATATATAACACACAAACAGGCACACCTGATAAACCTTAGTATTTTGGTGAGTATTATAGGAAATTCAAAATCCATTATACATAAAATTGAACTTAAACCGGGTTTTTTGCGGAAATTTTTCCCGAGTAAAATTCTAATGACGATAAAATTTGTCAATAATCCAAATAAATAAATAACACAAACTAAAAAAGGACCCTTAAAGCAAGTCGGAAAGAATCGCATCAGTGCCGTACAAATTAACGGTTTCCAAAGGGTCAACATCAGCCCGCCAGACGTGAGGGCCTCGGACTCGAGAGCCCGGTTCATCAAATTGAAGAAATGGCCCACCATTTTTAAAAATGTGTACTGTATAAATATGTGTAGAATTAGTTAACTGTATATAATTAGTTACAATAATAAAGATAGGTTAATTTTGAATTGATTGAGCCTCTCAACGCAGCGACCCGGGTTCGAATCTTGGTTCCTTCCAGCGGGTTTTAAAAGCTCGTCACCTCACAAATGGTAATAACAAAGCCTCACTGTAGTATTCTACCAATCCTAGGTAGTAGTATTTTAAAAATAACGTTTGTGGTGGCACTACCACGTTGTCTGAAAGATGCTGTGAGATGCATAAACTGCATGTTTTTTCAGTGCTTGGATAACGTTGACGAAACAGAGGAAAAAATGCAGTTAAACATCCAATAACCCGGCACTTACGGTACTCTGGTATTTAGGCATAAGCCTTCGAAAAACTATATATTTTTTTAATGGAACACCCTATATATTATTTCACCATTAAAAAGATTTTGAATTATGGCCATGCAAATCTGAACAACAATTTTAAATCTCATTAGAAACGTAATAAGAGTTACATCCCCCTAACTTTGTTATTTTTTTAATGTATGAAAGAAATAAAAACACCATTTTGTTAGGATGATTCTGTAGTATCTGTATCTTTCATCAAAATTCTTTTTCTATTAAGATATACAGGGTACGGCAAGAAGTATGTTTTTTTTAATGGAACACCCTGTATGTTGAATCACGATTTAAAAAGATAATTTGAAGACCGTTACAAAAATACCATATTTTTGGGTCTATCTTTGATGGTTTTAGAAATATGGTCATAAATATGGTAAGTTTCTAGAAACCTACGGCAACTCCGATTTCGACGAAACTTGGTGTACGGGGGTTTTTTGGGGGCGCTGACCACGAATCTGAAAAAAAGATTTGGCGGAAACGTTTTGTTCCTGAGATATTTATCATCAGACTTGAAATTTAAACTAATCCTATTTTACAATATTCCCCCTTCTTTTGCACACAATTCTTCATTTAAAGCTAAAGTGGCATACAATATTTAATTTTCACCTTTTAAAACCCCGTTTTTTACGCATTTTACATTATATTTAGCAAAATTGCATAGCTATACTTTGAATCATTTTCAATCCCAGCGTGCCATGAAGCCCTATGTGTATGTATGGTTGCCACATTATCAAAGAAAAGCCACGCAATTTAATGCAAAAATAATGTAAAAACGTAGAAAACGGGGTTTTAAAGGTGAAAATCAAATATTGGTGATACTGTTAGCTTTAAATCAAGAATTGTACAAAAAGAAGGGAATATAGTGAAACATAAGCTAGTTCAAATTTGAACTTTGACGATGAATATCTCGAGAATGAAACGTTCCGTCAAAAAAATCTTTCAGATCCGTGAGTTGCCGCAGGTTTCAGAGAATTACCATAAATATTTATATAATAATAACCCACTTACATAATTAAATTTACACTTGTTCTCTAGATTTGGATGACCATATTTCCGAAAACTAATGAAGATAGATATATCAAATGTAGTCTTTTTTTAAAAGCTCTTTAATCTTCTTTTATCAATAATATAATTTACAGGGTATTCCATTTAAAAAATTATCGTACTTGTTGTCCTACCCTGTATATAAAAACTACAGAATTAACCCAGCAAACTGATATAATTATTTATTTTGTACGATAAAAAATAAAAAAGTTAAGGGTGGTGCAAATTTATAACTTGACACTTTCTGATGATCTTTGTCTAATCGCTACCTGCTAATATGCAACACCAAAGTCGATTGATGAGAAAAGGTCACGACATGCGCCATATTGGCTAGCGCGGCTGTGACATCAAGTCGGGCCATTTTTGGCCATGTTTGATTTTAGGCAGATCAGTGGCGTAGAATTAAGAAGAAAACAAAAAGAACTGTATGTTGTAAACAAAAACATTAACAACTAGAAATCCTTGCAAAATATACAACCAAAATGAAAATGGCAAATTTCCACAGTTTTTACCAGGAAAAAGCTTCGACAAGGCACGACTCTGTCATCAGCTGATAATGCTACCAACTTTGAACAGAACTGCCCACCGAAATCGTAATTCTCACACCCTCACGTCCCTGACAAAAGCTATCCCGGTCTTGCTTTATGTCATAAACCCTTCTCATAAAGAAACTCTGATGCAACACCTTGAAAGTTAATTGAACAAATCAAGCTGCCACGACGTGTATAGTTTATTGTAATTAGATTAGAAACTCTAAATTTATTAAAATTTTCTAATATAATAGAGCAATTTTTTTAAGAATAATATTAAATGTAATAAATCTTTTTTAACAGTTATCCGGAATCAATTTATTTTCAATTAAAATTATTTCGAACGTAGTACTTTAACAATTGTTTATTAACACAATATTTTCTTTAAAGTCGGTCATCACAATAAGCGTGAGTCATGTTTTGATTGAGCTTACCCCGCGAAAAATGACGAGCATTCACTTTTGTATTCAATTTAATGATGTATGATATACCGTTACGTAGTATTATTAAAATATTTTAGTTTATAAGTAAAGTTTTAGGCGGAATTCAATTATTTTGTATAGACAAGAAGTAACACACCCGTAAAAATCACTATAAAACTAAGAGCCAAAGGCTTTAATTATGGAGAAAATCAATGGAAAATTTCGATTTCCTAACTAAATTAATTATTTATTATCCAGTATTCTCAGGGGGTGAACTGTAATATTTTTATGGATTTCTATGTATGTGAACAAATAAACACAAGGTGACATAATACAGGAGTGTATTTAGGATAAATGTCCTATTGAAAACTAAAATTAAGCGACTTGGCAACGTTGCAGTTGCAAAGTTTAGAACATAATGACATTTCATATTCAAGTTTTGCTTTCTGTTGTTGCAGTTAATATTCTAATTTAGGTTGGGTTGTATGTATGTATGTATGTATGTAACGGAATTTTTAAGCTTAATTTTGACCAACTTCCAGCTATTCGATTTCTTTGAAACTTTGCACACGTATCAAGGACCCATGACAATGCAATAATCTGCAAACAGTATCCCGTTATCCTGATTAGGATCGCCAGGATAAATAAATTCCTTTATAGATTTTCTGTGGAAGAGTAACAAAGAAAAAGCTAGTGCGCGATCTGCGCATGCGTGCAGTTTCGGACGTACTCTCAGCATAAGGCTGACAGAAACTTCTTCGGAGTAGTTGCGTTCTGAAACCCCATGCAACAGTGAAGCTTTAAATGAAATGATTAGATTACGAAATAGTTCGTGAAACATTTCAATATCACATGTCCGCAGAAAACTAATTGATATATCGAACTAAAAAATGAAAAATAAATAATAGTTAAAAAAACTAAAAAACACGCTTTTATATGCAACCGAAACTAAAAATTGGAAAATAATTTTTCATTGCAAAGAGTTTGTATTACAGTAATAAAAGGTAAAACAATGAATCATAATTATATACCTCAAAATAGAATTATAATAAAATTTAAGCTAATAACAGAATAATTCACTTCAGAATAAAAGCGTGGGGTGCTTAATGTATTATTAAATGTTATAATTATTTCATTTGTAAATATCTATGAGGGAAAAGTTATGAAAAAATAGTAAAATGCACCCCACGCTTTTTATTCTGAAGTGAATTATTCTGTTATTATCTTAAATTTTATTATAATTCTATTTTGAGGTATATAATTATGATTCATTGTTTGACCTTTTATTACTGTAATACAAACTCTTTGTAATGAAAAATTATTTTCTAATTTTTAGTTCGGTTGCATATAAAAGCGTGTATTTTTAGTTTTTTAAACTATTATTTATTTAAAGAATTTTTATGATTTATGGGATGAATGTAATAAAAAATAAGAAAATAGTTAGTCTACAAATAGTGTTAAGTGATTAAGTGGTTGCCATCATGGATTTCGTTAAAAATTTAGCAATGAAGCAAAACGTGCGAAGCCAGTTTTGGTTTATCTGCAGCTCAAGTCTAAATAACAAAGAACTTTAGCTTTATGGCTATATATAAAGTTTCTCGAAACACTGACTATTATCCTGCTTTGTGTTATTTAGGTTTTCAGACTATTATGCCTGATATTTTTCGTAAAATTTAATAACTGATTAGGTAAATAATGTAAATATTCTTCGCCAAATTGAATTTAGATACCCATTTTTATCAGCTGTTTGACCGAATTGCAACAATGTGCTTCTTAATTTGAATTCCCAATAACCAACTACCATTTTACTCTTAAGCCGGCTTAATCTTTAGAGCAAAAACCATGAAACTATAAAATAACTATAAAGTATGAAAACGTCATTAACTGGGCGTCGCTGCGTAAAAAGAAGAAATTTTCAAATAAAAGCACGAGCAAAAATAAGGCAAACGTCTTTTCTTGAATGCATTTCAATTTTCTTTTCTGGACAATCCCCGAGGGCTGAAATTCTAAATACAGTTAAACCTCTCCTTGCGGACACCTCTATTAAGCGGACGCCTCCTTTTATGTGGACAACTTTTCTGGAACCAAAGTTTTGCCTATCTTTTCTCTTGTAAAACTAACTCTCATAACCAGACACTCTAATAATCAGACGCGGACAAATCGTTTGGTTCAAAAAGAAAATTGAGATCTCCTTCAACCGGACGCGAACCTCTAACAAGGGGCCTTAGAAGTAAAATAGATAATTTTTGTATATTATATATTGGCGTATTGGCCATTTTTCGGGGAATTGCCGTTTTGATGCATGTACTGACTGGGGATTTCTCTCATATAAATTTAGTTCTTGTTGTCTTCGATTTGTGTAAACAGTGAGTTCTTGGATTTTTAATTTAAAATGGCGCTCAGTAACCGACTTTTAGTTTAAAAAGCTGGACGTTGAAGAAGGTCCCATCAGAATTTTTGCATATAGTGAGCTATAAAGGCATTAAACGGCTTAAAAGTTTCCTAAAAGACGACTACACTGCATTTTAACACCTCAAAAAGTTGGAAGGGCATTTTCAATCTTGTCTCTTGAAGCAGAAAATTTAAAATATGCGTCAACAGAGTACTTTACAATTTGTAAAAAAACATAAATATGTCGTATGAATATTTACTGATAATTTTTCTAATAAATATATGAATATATATTCAGATTTTGTAGTTCTTTCTAAACTCTTTTAAGCGGACAAAAACAGCGGAACCGTGGGTGTCCGCTTATGAGAGGTTTTGCCGTACTAACGTACCGTGGGTGTCGTAAGCGAGGTTGGAAGATATTTGGTAACACTGGACTTACTAAGTTAAGAATTTAGAGGAGAAGGAAAGACCTTCACTGGCAGCAGGTCACATTCTAGAAACTCTATGGAAAAAGAACGTACAAGTGAAAAGTTTGGGGCCTGTCCAGTTGGACCGTAAATGGATGCATACGTGCCATACCAATAGTTTCTCTGTTAAAAATTGCAAGTGAAGGGACTATACTGGACAATTTCTTACAGTAGAAGCTGTGAATGTACCTATAAAGAGCAATAGATACCCTAGAGTCCGACGATAGACAAGAGAAGGAAGTCTTTCAGTAAGTAAGGATCATCAATGAGATGAACAGCTCTTCTTTGAATGAAGTCAAGAATGCTAAGGGTTATGGGGGATACGATTTGGGATACATTTTATAGAGTGTAAAAATTAAAAGGGGAAAATGGTGTAAAAATCAATTTTGTGTATTGTGGGATAAGACATAGGAATAATATTTTTAAATAAGATCTGATTAACAAGAACTTAGGTGTAATTTGGTAAAATGGTTTTCAGATAAAAGTTAATCTTTTAATACTAACCTATTAATGTGTGCACCTTCCTGGAGCCTTTTTTCCTCTATTTTTCGTTTTGTTCGCTCTTTCAGATCCCGCTAAATCTATCATGAATAATCGTCCTTGCTTTATCCTCATCCTAAGATGGTCCTTTTTATTTACTGGAACTGAGTGTCTAAAAATTACAATAATTTACTAAATAAAGCCCATTTTACTGCACTTAAAAAAATAAATTTTTTGAGGGGTTCTGAAAGCTTAATTATCAACTATTTTATACTGTTTTTCATCCTATATTAAAATATTTCTTAAGGCTAATACCAGACGATGCTTTTTACTTTTTTCCCAGAACTCTTTGCAAAGTTTCGCTCAGGTCTCGGTACGCTCACGGTCTGGTCCACTATTTTACATACTATTTAAATGAATGACTAGACCGTAATCGGAGGACTATTCACATTAGCGCTCCGCTCACGGTACGGTCATACATTTAAGGTCAAGGCACACTAGGCGCTCAGGTCTCGGTACGCTCACGGACGGTTAAATATTTTACATGCTATATAAATGAATTACTGGACCGTAATCGGAAGACTACTAACAATAGCGCTCCGCTCACGGTCCGGTCATACATATAAGGTTAACGCACACTTGGCGCTCAGGTCTCGGTACACTCACGGTCCGGTCAATTATTTTAAATACTATTTAAAAGAATGACTGGACCGTAATCGATGGACTATTTACATTAGCTCTCCGCTCACGGTCCGGTCATACATTTAAGGTCAAGGTACACTAGGCGCTCAGGTCTCGGTACGCTCACGGTCCGGTCAAATATTTTACATACTATTTAAATGAATGACTGAACCGTAATCGAAAGACTATTCCCATTAGCGCTCCGCTCACGGTCCGGCACACTAGGCGCTCAGGTCTCGGTCAAATATCTTACACGCTATTTAAATGTCATTTAAGGTCATTCATTTAAAAAGCATTGTGAGCGTACCAAGACCTAATAAGTGACTATTGTGCATTGACCTTTAAATAGCACGTAAGATATTTAATCGGACCGTGAGCTTACCGTGACCTGTGCATTGACCTTCAAGGTGCAATTTGACTGTTCATTTAAAAACAGTAACAACCTAATAGTTACAAAACCAATGTTTCATTGTTAACCTTATTGGTTTTAATAATGTGATGTGGAATTGTGTATTTATACAGGGTGTTACAAAACAATATCACTTTTTCTTTACCTTACTGTAACGCTAAGCAGTGCATGACTTCTTGAAGAAGTTTGGTTCATGGCTGTGGGTTCAACTGTACGAGCTTTATTTCCCTTTTGCAGAAGTTGCATAACCTGAAAAAATATTATAAAAATATAAAATATCTCTTTCACTTAAAAAAACACCTACAACCTCTCTTTAATACATCTTTTCTATTCTGACATAAATTTTAAGTATCGTTCAGTTTTCGTACTAGACCATTAAATTTTTTTGCCATTTTTGCTTGGACTCTCGAAATTCCGCCCGTAGACTGTAAAGCCACACGATGGTTGCTATAACCACACGACGAGGCGGCGGGCAGATTCAATTGGGATTTGAGACTTTGCGTTTTTGTCCATTAACCTTCGCGTTAGAAACAATTAGGTAATATTTTTTATTGGCAATAAAGACAACAATTTAAATTATGTCCCTGTAATTATGTAGGTATTGTTTCGCTTTAAATTTTATTTTAAAAAATTAGAATGTGTGCACTTGTACAGTACTCGTCTAAAGTCAGGACTCCCGCTTAATAATAATATAAAATTAAATTAATAAAAAATTAATAATAAAATAAAATAATACTCCCAGCATTTTCATAAGCTTTTCATAGAGGTGCCACCTAAGGGGTGTTGCCATTTAAGATTTTTAAGTTACTGGGGGTGCAGCTTAAGGGGTTGATAAACAAAGTCGGTCTATATAAGGTCGCGACATTCGGCCATATTGCTTTGACGTGTTAAGACATCACATCTCTCATTTTTCGGCCTTGTTGTTCAGTGCCGGAGATATACAGTTTATTGTATTAGTAGAACAACCAGTTATACAACAGTTTTTAATTATTATTAAGTTGTAAATTCTTTTATCTTAAACAAAAAACATTTGGAATTACATCTTTCAACAAATATCACTACCAAAACAATGCAAAATTAAATTCGCAAATTCTAGACGCCACTGGATTGATCATCAGCTTTGATTTTCCCCAGTCTTGCCAACTTCTCCGTGGAGTGCCCTTCCTTGCGTCCCCGACCTCGAACCGCCTAAAAGTTGAGGATATGTCGCAACCTAATAAATATAAAGTAACCTTGGTTGATAAAGGTGTTTCGTATTTATATTCCCCGAGTTTTGTAGAAATTGTATTTTTTTATATGTGCCGTGGTTTAGAAAATAAAGCCATTGTACGTTTAAAAAACGCACCCTGTACAAGAAGTGCACTTATACGAGTATTTTTATCATGCATCAAAAAATTATTAAGTGCATGTAAACAACAGACCGAAAATATCTCACACGACCTTCAAGGAATCGACATGCATCTCCTGAAATATTACTGAAGTTGACAGGAGTAATTACTCATTTTGTAAAGGGCGATACTTTAATTATTAATAAATCTAAAATGATTAGGTCGAGTTTATTCGTATCCATAAAGATAATGGGCAGTTTTAAAATTAGAGATTAAATAAAGGTCGATATGCCATTAGACATGAAATAAAACAATTTTTAACAACTTTAATGTCACAAAATAAATAATTTATTTAGCTTGTCATTAGATGAGAAATAACAAAAATGTTTATTATTATTTAAGTCACAACAATATTGTTTTTTTTTTTGTTGATTATTTCCCTCAATAGAAAATAGACCAATCAGAAACCACCATTTTTGAGATACATTTTGTTTAGATAAGTGATTAAACCACATGTGCTGTTTAACCGCGAATAAATTTCTGTCATCCCCACTAGTTGTCAAAATTAAAAGAAAATGTCAAAGATTATAATCAGAAAAATTTTGTGTTTTTGGCTTAAATCTAAGTTTTTCACTCGACCTACAAATTCAAATTAATTAAACTACCCTTATGATTTTTACAATAATTTCTTCGCAAATAGTGTCATAGACAACAATTATAAAAATACTCTCGACCACTTCGTGGTCTCGAGTTTTTAATTTTGAAATAAAAATCCTCAGCCGCTGCGCGGTCCGTGTTTTATTAAATAATTGCCCATTCAACTATTTTCCAAGAGAAAATCTTGCTCAAAATATTTTTGAGTAGTTTAATGGATTAAATTTATAGGTTTTGTAATATAATAATATATGATTATCTCCGCCATGATGAAACAGACCAATCAGACACCACAATTTTTTGGAATAAATTTCATTTAGCTGAATAATTAAATGACTGGTACTTATTAGAAAGTGTCAAATTTTATAATAAATAAAGTTTTTTTGTGGGCTTTAATCTAAGGCAGTCCGCACATGAGTCTGTGAATCAGCGACGAAACAGAGATTCGACAAGCTTTGGACAGTATGTACGCATATATTCGTGTTTGAAGTGGCGACAACCGTACAGAGACGAGCATACGTTTAATGGTCAATTTTACTATATTCTCAGCAAATAAAAATCACATGTCAATCAGAGAGCGCCGATGTTCCCTGAACCTAACTGCGACGGGGCAAAAACTACCCCTTTGGATTATCCTAGATAACCATAATAGAGCCCTCTAAGACAAGTTCCCAAGGCCTGAATCCTACCAAAAATATATGTATAATTGGCAATATTATACACACATTTTTAATCAAACAGGTAATAATAGGGAGTCTTAGCATCAAAATATAAACAATATCCGTACTTTTATTAATTTTTTTTTAATGAAAAAAGCTGTTTGTCCAAGTATCTAGGTGAGTGCAAGATCGTTGCTCTTGAAATATCCAAAGCTTTTGACCAGGTCTGGCATGCCGCACTTCTTAATAAACTTTCCTCCTATGGTCTTTCAACTAAACTCTGTACTTGGCTCTTTAGTTATCTATCTGATCGACGTATATCAGTTATTGTGGACGGTCATTCTTCAAGCTTTCACCAAGTAAATGCTGGAGTCCCTCAGGGCTCAGTTCTGGCACCAACATTGTTTCTTCTTCACATCAACGACCTTCTCTCGTCCACAACTAATTCCATTCATAGTTTCGCCGACGATAGTACCCTTCACTCCAGTTTTCAGGTTCCTAAACCCATCACTAAACCTGACTTGGAAAACAAACGCAGAGCGATGCAGATATCTCTTTCGCAGGATCTTAATTTAATATTGGATTGGGGCGCCAAAAATCTCGTCCATTTTAATGCATCCAAAACACAATCATGTTCCTTGTCGCGAAAAGAGTCATCAAATACTCATCCTCTACTTATGAGCGGCCAAGTTTTTACAGAGCAAAGACACCTTCAATCTTGTGGACGTCACGTTTGAAAGTAACCTTAACTGGCATAAACACATTGTATCTATAGCCACGGCAGCTTCAAAAAAGCTTGGATTTCTTTTCGAGCCAAAAAGTATTTTTCCGCTTCTAATTTATACACTTTATATGTGTCCCAAATCCGACCTCCCTTGGAATATTGTTCTCATGTCTGGGGCATGGCGTCCCCCACAACCCTAAGCATTCTTGATTCCATTCAAAGAAGAGCTATTCGTCTCATTAATGATCCTTCACTTACAGAAAGGCTTCCTCTCTTGCCCATCGTCGGGCTGTGGGGAATTTATCGCTTTTTTATAGGTACTTCCATGGCTTCTGCTCTGAAGAATTGTCCAGTATAGTTCCTCCACTCACGGTTCCCAACAGAGAAACTCGTAGTTCCGAGCGTATGCATCCCTATACGGTCCAACTGGACAGGCCCCGAACTTTTCACTTTGTTCGTTCTTTTATCCCTAGAGTTTCTAGACTGTGGAACCTACTGCCAGCGGAGGTCTTTCCTTCCCCCAAATCTTCAAGTATTTAAGTCCCGTGTCAACAAACTCCCTCTTACCTCGCTTAAGACACCCACGGTACGTTAGTATTTAGGCTTTTAGCCTTCGTGGTTTGTCCAAAGATAAAAAAAAACGATTTTTTTATTAAAAAATTGTGTTATGAACCAACCACTCTTACTTGGAACTTTTAAAACGCGAAATTCGTGATGGATACCTAATTTTTACCAGACCCTTCATACTGGTTAGGAAACACCCTGTATATTGTATGTATAATTGAGCAACAAAAACACACTTTTGTAATTACGTTTCAAACATAGCATGAGTGACCTTCCAAAAATAAAGAGGCGTTAAATATATAAAGAGCCTGTGTCACTCGTAATTACTTAACTTCGACCTGAGGGTAATAACTGAATTATTAACGAATTAATGCATACCTGAATTTAAATGTCAAAGTAAAAGTAATAATCGAAAGTAAAGCATATTTTGTCATTAGTGAATTAATGGAGAAAGATGTTTGCTTCGTGAGACACCTTAATTAATGCAGGGGGCTAAAACTCCTTCTTGGGAATAGGTTAAACACGTGCAGCTTTCCAGCTCTTCGGAATAATACCCGTTCATAAGAAATTGGAAAGAGTGGAGACAAAATGTGTGCAAGTTTGTTTCTTCTTCACATCAACGACCTTTCTTTCTTCCACAACCAATCCCATTCATAGTTATGCTGACGATAGTACCCTTCACTCCACTTTTCAGGTTCCCAAACCAATCTCTCAACCCGACTTGGAAAGCAAACGAAGGGCGATGCAGATATCTCTTTCACAGGATCTTAATTTGATATTGGATTGGGGCGCCAAAAATCTCATTCAATTTAATGCATCCAAAACACAATCGTGTTCCTTGTCGCGAAAAAAATCATCAAACACTCATCCTTTGCTTATGAGTGGCCAGGTTTTGCAGAGCGGGGACACATTTAACCTTGTTGGCATCACATTTGAGAATAACCTTAACTGGCATAAACACATTGTATCTATAGCCACCGCGGCTTCAAAAGCTTGGATTTCTTTTTCGAGCCAAAAGTATTTTTCTCCTTCCAATTTATACACTTTGTATGTGTCCCAAATTCGACCCTCTCTGGAATATTGTTCTCATGTCTGGGAAATGGCATCCCCTACAACCCTCAGCATTCTTGATGCCATTCAAAGAAGGGCTGTTCGTCTTATTAATGATCCTTTACTTACTCAAAGACTTCCTTCTCTTGCCCATCGTCGAGCTGTGGGAGATCTATCGCTCTTCTATAGATACTTTTACGGCTTCTGCTCCGACGAATTATCCAGTATAGTCCCTCCTCTTGCAGCTCCCAACAGAGAAACTCGTGGTGCCGCGCGTATGCATCCCTATACGGTTCAATTGGACAGGCCCCGAACTTCCCATTTCGTTCGTTCTTTTATCCCTAGAGTTTCTAGACTGTGGAACCTACTGCCAGCGGAGGTCTTTCCTTCCTCCCAAATCTTCAAGTTTTTAAGTCCCGTGTTAACAAACTTCCTCTTACTCCTGCTTAAGACACCCACGGTACGTTAGTATTTAGGCTTCCAGCCTTCGTGGATTGTCCAAAGATTAAAAAAAAGTTCTGAATAGTTGGAATAGGATAATTTGCGAGAGGGACGAAGGAGTAGAATTGGCAGCAAAAATAGTTTGGCCTTTCCTTAAGAGGTAGAAATAATTTTATCTTCCAAGATTAGTGGTGGAAAAGAAATGGCACAAAAATGTCCTACTTATACTTTTGACAAAGGACCAGAAAGATTTGCTGCCATTTGAGCAAGAAAGAACTTTGTTTTTATGCAATTATCGAAGGAGTCTTTGGCTTCTGAAATAGTTCGATTGTATTGGTTTCTTGCTTGTATACTTGCCGGTCGATTTTCTGGACTAGATTTTTGTAGAATCTTCTTATGAGCCTGGATTGTTTGAAGTCAAGCTTTATCACATGATTTAGAAAACCAAGGATTAATAATTTGAGGCTTTAGAGTTCTTTTTGGTGTGAGGAACATAGGTTTCAATGCCCAATGGGATTGATTTCGTCAGTTGTTGACAAAGTTTCGGGAGGATTGTGAGAAGAAAAGCAAATGTATATCTCAAGGATAGGTGGTAAAGAAGTCCCTTAGGGCAGGCCATCCCAGTCGGCTGAGTTGTGCCGTGTTGTGCCAGACGGTGCGTGATGGCATGCATGCATTTACCCATTCATTTAACTCAGGATGTGCAGAGTAAGATACAAATTTGAGCGACCTAGGGGAGCAGTAACAGGTGCTTAATAGAGTTCGTAGTTGGAGATAAAAAGAGATAGCAAAGAGTTTGAACTGTAATTAGGGACTCTGGAAATGCATATGCATGTAAATGTATGCACCTTGAATCATATTAAAGCGTAGTTTTTTTCAGGACAAACCACGAAGGCTTAAAGCCTAAATGCTAACGTACCGTGGGTGTCTTAAGCGAGGTAAGAGGGAGTTTGTTGACACGGGACTTAAACTTGAAGATTTGGGGGAAGGAAAGACCTCCGTTGGCAGCAGGTTCCACAGTCTAGAAACTCTAGGGATAAAAGAACGAACGAAATGGGAAGTTCGGGGCCTGTCCAATTGAACTGTATGGGGATGCATACGCGCGGCACCACGAGTTTCTCTGTTGGGAACTGCAAGAGGAGGGGACTATACTGGACAATTCTTCAGAGCAGAAGCCATGGAAGTACCTATAAAAAAGCGATAAATCCCCACAGCCCGACGATGGGCAAGAGAGAGAAGCCTTTCTGTAAGTGAAGGATCATTAATGAGACGAATAGCTCGTCTTTGAATGAAATCAAGAATGCTTAGGGTTGTGGGGGACGCCATGCCCCAGATATAAGAACAATATTCCAAGGGAGGTCGGATTTGGGACACATACAAAGTGTATAAACTAAAAGGGGAAAAATACTTTTTGGCTCGAAAGAGAAACCAAGTTTTTTGAGGCTGCCGTGGCTATAGATACAATGTGTTTATTCCAGTTAAGGTTACTTTCAAATGTGACGCCCACAACACTGAAGGTGTCTTTGCTCTGTAAAACTTGGCCGCTCATAAATAGAGGATGAGTATTTGATGACTCTTTTCGCGACAAGGAACATGATGTAGTTCCTTTTATTGTGAACAAATAGTATCTCACATTGTGTTTTACATTGTATTTGCCTTGGTTGATGTCTATTGAAACTAACTAGATTTTTATTTTGAAACAAAACCTACTGAACTAAGTAAAAACTAAAATAAATTTCAGATAATGGAATAGAGTCAATAATTCTTTCTGTCTCTGAGAGAACTCTGAGTTTTTTAAAGCTGATTTGCAGGACCGGATTAACTTTGTCGAAGCCCCTAGGCAATGGAGCTGTCGAGGGCTCCTTAGCAATAAAATTAAAGACAAAAAAAGTGAAGACCAAAAAGGTCATCCCCTTTTTAATAACATTAAAAACAAACAAAATAATTAATAGTTTAAAAAAACTAAAAAACACGCTTTTATATGCAACCGAACTAAAAATTAAAAAATAATTTTTCATTAAAAAAAATATTTTCACTTCATAGTAAAAAGCGTGGGGTGCTTAATATATTAAATGTTATAATTATTATATTTGCCAATATCTATGATGGAAAAGTTATGAAAAAATAGTAAAATGCACCCCACGCTTTTTACTATGAAGTGAAAAATATTTTTTTAATGAAAAATTATTTTTAATTTTTAGTTCGGTTGCATATAAAAGCGTGTTTTTAGTTTTTTTAAACTATTAATTATTTTCATTTTTTAGTTCGTTATATTGCACAAAATTCTTAATATAACAGTAAATTAGAACATACTATTTAATTAAGCAGCAAAGAAAATAACCAGCCCCCTATGAAATGACAATGGTAGCAAATTTTAAAATTTGCAAAAAGATTGCAACTCACTAAAAATTTCTTCTTCATTAAGTAGCAAAGTTTCAAATTTTGCCAACAGATGGCAATCCAGGCAATGTTTGGACCGTTGCCAACATTTTGCAATCCACTAAAAAATTTCTTCTTCATTTAATAGCAAAGTTTGAAATTTTTCCAACAGATGGCATCCTAGGTGTTGTTTTTATAATATAATGGAATTTTTTTCCTGGCGATTAAAAAAAGATAAAGGGATACTGTTTGCAGATTATTGCATTGTCATGGGTCCTTAATACGTGTGCAAAGTTTCAAAGAAATCGAATAGCTGGAAGTTGGTTAAAATTAGGCTCAAAGATTCCGTTACATAGGCAGCCAGATAGATAGTTACAACCCAAGTTAATAAAAGCGTGTTAAAAAAAAGTACTTTTTGCCTTTATTGACGATTATTCAATTATATTTTACACTTTACAACCTATCATGTCATTCGCGGAGCCCCTATTATATACGGTGCCCCTAGGCGGTTGCCTTCCATGCCTAATTAATGGACGGTACTGCTGCCTTGGCTAGGGAAGATATACAAAATAATTAATAGTTTAAAAAAACTAAAAAACACGCTTTTATATGCAACCGAACTAAAAATTAGAAAATAATTTTTCATTAAAAAAATATTGTCATTTCATAGTAAAAAGCGTGGGGTGCATTTTACTATTTTTTCATAACTTTTCCATCATAGATATTGGCAAATATAATAATTATAACATTTAATATATTAAGCACCCCACGCTTTTTACTATGAAATGACAATATTTTTTTAATGAAAAATTATTTTCTAATTTTTAGTTCGGTTGCATATAAAAGCGTGTTTTTTAGTTTTTTTAAACTATTAATTATTTTTCATTTTTGGTTTTTGCTACTCTTGACAAAATGGCGAAAAATTTTTTTAATGAACAAGAGTAGCAAATTTTAAAATTTTTTCCAACAGATTGCAACTCACTAAAAATTTCTTCTTCATTAAGTAGCAAAGTTTGAAATTTTGCCAACAGATGGCAATCCAGGCAATGTTTGGACCGTTGCCAACATATTGCAACCCACTAAAAAATTTCTTCTTCATTTAATAGCAAAGTTTGAAATGTTGCCAACAGATGGCAACCTAGGTGTTGTTTTTATAATATAATGGAATTTTTTTCCTGGCGATCAAAAACAAGATAACGGGATACTGTTTGCAGATTATTGCATTGTCATGTTTCCTTAATACGTGTGCAAAGTTTCAAAGAAATCGAATAGCTGGAAGTTGGTTAAAATTAGGCTCAAAGATTCCGTTACATAGGCAGCCAGATTGATAGATAGATAGTTACAACCCAAGTTAATAAAAGCGTGTTAAAAATACTTAAAGCTAAATTATAATAATACACAAACTAACAAAATAGAAAACACAAAAATCCAAAATTCCATCAATATTACATAAGACTATAATTACGGTCTTTAAGAAACAGGATATTAATACTAAAATTTGTTATTTTATATGTTTCAGGTAAACAAAAGTATTAATTTTGTATTTTTTTTTTTATTACTTTCATTTTCCTGATGGAATAAATTTTAATATACATAAAAAGCTACCTATAAGATTTATTGTTAACATTTCTTTTATTACCCTGTTTTCCATTGAATAAATAAACAGAACAAAATAAGAAATGAATTAGTTATAAAAATGTGAAAATTGCATTTTTATATAAAAATGTACAAGGTATCCATTAGAAGTGACTAATAATGTTGGTTTTCGACGACCGTTAAAAAAATGCCGGTTTTTAATCGTTACCATGAAGTTAAAGTACTTCATTCTAGGACACTACATAAACTGTAAAAAAAAGTATTTTTTAACACTTTAAAGCTTTTTTCACACTTTGAATTTTTTTTCTTTTATCTTTGGACAAACCACGAAGGTTAAAAGCCTAAATACTAACGTACCGTGGGTGTCTTAAGCGAGGTAAAGGGAGTTTGTTGACACGGGACTTAAATACTTGAAGATTTGGGGGAAGAAAAGACCTCCGCGGGCAGCAGGTTCCACAATCTAGAAACTCTAGGGATAAAAGAACGAACAAAGTGAGAAGTTCGGGGGCCTGTCCAGTTGGACCGTATAGGGATGCATACGCGCGGAACCACGAGTTTTTCTGTTGGGAACCGTGAGTGGAGGAACTATACTGGACAATTCTTCAGAGCAGAAGCCATGGAAGTACCTATAAAAGCGATAAATTCCCCACAGCCCGACGATGGGCAAGAGAGGGAAGCCTTTCTGTAAGTGAAGGATCATTAATGAGACGAATAGCTCTTCTTTGAATAGAATCAAGAATGCTCAGGGTTGTTGGGGACGCCATGCCCCAGATATGAGAACAATATTGCAAGGAGGTCGGATTTGGGACACATATAAAGTGTATAAATTAGAAGCGGAAAAAATTCTTTTGGCTCGAAAGAGAAATCCAAGCTTTTGAAGGTGCCGTGGCTATAGATACAATGTGTTTATTCCAGTTAAGGTTACTTTCAAATGTGACTCCCACGAGATTGAAGGCGTCTTTGCTCTGTAAAACTTGGCCGCTCATAAGTAGAGGATGAGTATTTGATGACTCTTTTCGCGACAAGGAACATGACTGTGTTTTGGATGCATTAAAATGGACGAGATTTTTGGCGCCAAGGTATTTAAAACTAGTAATTTGCATTTCTTTGGTTTACAGACTGTACAGGGTGTCCCATTTTGGTTGTCCCTTATGGGAAACTAGGAAACCATAAAGAGATATTAAACATCTGATACCCCGTCCTCGAGCTCTTTTTTGGAGAAAACATTTATGGTAAAAACAGATCATCGCTATCGCGAAGCGTTTCAGAGATACAGGGTGATTCTCGATTTTTTCACTTTTGAAAAGGCCCTGTAGCTTTGTTGTTATTACAGATACGAGAAAACTAATTGCACATTATAAAGACACTTTCTTCCGTAGAATCCAGTGGCGTAGCCAAAAATTTTTTGAGCTGTCATTTTTGACATATGATCCAAACATGTTTTTTTATTAGGGACACCCTATAAATGATTAGGTAATTAAATTGCTTGTTTTTTCTGATTAAAATAATATATTATAGTAGGTGGTTTAATAAGTTTTTTACGTCAAATATTGGAAAAATTATAATTTTAAAGACGCATTTCTTTATTCTAAAATTTAAAACTTTCCTACCACTTTATTTACAAATATATAAGTATGAAATTTTGGTAAATAATATATATGATGTAGAAGATTATTAATAAGCATAATAAAATGATACACGGTGTCTCAAAAAATTAAAATAATTTTTTTATTTTAAAATTTAAAAATTTCCTTCAATTTTATTTATGAAAATAAAGGGATGAAATCTTGGTATTTGATAAATGTGATGGTAAGAAATATTATTATACATAAAAAAATTGATACAGGGTGTCTCAAAAAATTAAAATGATTTTTTTATTTTTAACTTTAAAAATTTCCTACAATTTTATTTATAAATATATAAGGATGAAATTATGGTGGATAATATATATGATAAGGAAGAATATTATTATATATATATAAATGATACAGTGTGTCCCGAAAAATTAAAAATAATTATTTTTATGTTTAAATTTAAAAGTTCATAGCGTCCTTATTTATGAATTTGAAGCAAAAAAATTTTTGTACTGTATTAGTATGATAATGTTGTATAAAAAAATAAAAATCAAAGTTATACAGGGTGTGTCAAAAATTTTTTTCTTTGGACTTAAAATTTTTTGGACTTAAAATTTTTTTTTGTTTTTTTTTGCTCTATTGGTAAAGTTGACATGGAAAATATAAAAAAATAAAAAAATAAAAAAATCAAAACTTAAAAAAAACTTGATAATTTTAAGTTTAATTAATATAACTTGTTTAATATTGTTGTTGTAAACTATTTTTTTGTTTTTTATCTACGGAAATGTCTCCTGAGCTAAGGGATGACAGATTCCTTTTAAAACAAAAATATAAAACAATTTAAAAAACAGATAGAAGCCGCAATGCGTCTTTAAAATCCTAATTTTTCCAATATTTGACGTAAAAATTTATTCAACCACCTACTATGATATATTATTTTAATCAGAAAAAACAAGCAATTTAATTACCTAATCATTTATAGGGTGTCCCTAATCAAAAAAAACATGTTTGGGTCATATGTCAAAAATGACAGCTCAAAAAATTTTTGGCCACGCCACTGGATTCTACGGAAAAAAGTGTCTGTATAATGTGCAATTAGTTTTCTCGGATCTGTAATAACAACAAAGCTACAGGACCTTTTCAAAATGTGAAAAAATCGAGAATCACCCTGTATTCTGAAACGCTTCGCGATAGCGATGATCTGTTTTTACCATAAATGTTTTCTTCAAAAAGAGCTCGAGGATGGGGTATCGGATTTTTAATATCTCTTATGGTTTCCAAGTTTCCCATAAGGGACAACCAAAATGGGACACCCTGTACAGGTATACATATTCTGGGCACGGACGTACAAATACCTTTTTATGGAGGGCTCCGACTGTCAAGAAATGTGGTTTTTAAAAAAATGAAAGACTAAAAAAAGATAAAAAAAGGGACCTCCTTATTCCCATTCAATATTAAATTAAGATCCTCCGAAAGAGATACCTGCATCGCTTTGCGTTTTTATTCCAAGTCAGGTCTAGTGATGGGTTAAGGAGCCTGAAAACTGGAGTAAAGGGTACTATCGTCGGCAAAACTATGAATGGAATTAGTTGTGGACGAGAGAAGGTCGTTGATGTGAAGAGGAAAAAATGTTGGTGCCAGAACTGAGCCCTGAGGGACTCCAGCATTTACTTGGTGAAAGCTTGAAGAATGGCCGTCCACAATAACTGATATACGTCAATCAGATAGATAACTAAAGAGCCAAGTACAGAGTTTAGTTGAAAGACCATAGGAGGGAAGTTCATTAAGAAGTGCGGCAGCCAGACCTGGTCAAAAGCTTTGGATATATCATCACTTTGAATTGTTGTTTTGTTTTAACGCTTAGTACAATAAACTTAAATTACCAATTTATGCAATGTAAACAGTAAACGTGACATCAACTAAACCAAACGGTCAAGTTACCTTTGATTTCGTCATTATTTCGTTTAGTTCATGTGTCACTAGTTTTAAAATTTGACAGTTTTCGTTCAGAAATTATTTAAAATAAATGGGATAGTGATAGCATTTTCGAGCATTATTTTATAAAAAAAAAATCTTATTTTCTTGCATTTTATACAGTGGTAAAAGCAAATTGCCAATTTAAAAATAACCCTGTATAACTTTGGTAATGTTATAAACCATATTAAAAGAGCAATTCATGAAAAAAACATTATACGTATATTTCCATTACTGTCCAAAACTACCTTCTTGCATTAGCGTAATTGATAACACTAAGTAGTTTGCTAATGGCAGTGTCCATTAAAACATGACAATAGGGTTATCTATTTCAATATCTTGGACATTCTGTTATAATTAATTTAGACATTTATAATGCTTATGAGCACATGTTTCGTTCTCACGATTTTTTACGTTTTCTCAGACACGTGCAGCGTATTTTGGTTTGTCGTGACTTTTTACAAAAACAATAAAAGTGGACTTTACACAGTGCTGGTCTGTAACTGGAAATAAATTTATTAAATGAAAAAAAAATAAAATTTTAACAATACTTGTACTTGTCAAGGGTGACAGCCCAAATACTAACGTACCATGGGTGTCTTAAGCGCAGTAAGAGGAAGTTTGTTAACAAGAGACTTAAAAACTTCAAAATTTGGAGCAGGTTCCACATTCTAGAAACTCTATGGATGAAACAACGAACAAAGTGGAAAGTTTGAGTCTATCAATTGGACCTTATAGGGATACATATGTGCGGAACCACGAGTTATTCTGCTGGGATACTGATCAATTCCTCGGAGCAGAAGCCCTGAAAGTACCTATAAAAAGCCATAGCCCGCAAAATAGCAAAGGAAGGTAATATAAATATTTCAAAGTTAAATCATTTTTGAAGAAGCAAAATGTGGGATTTAGACTCAAGAAGGCCAACATTTTTTCGAAAGATGAAATAGCAAAAATGTATTAATGATGCTCCAAATGATGTCTATCTAGCGATGAAGGTAGCTACAATTTTCGGACTAGCTGGTGCGTGTCGTCGAGAAGAATTGATGAAAATTAGCATTAATGATATTGACGATAAGGGGAATCTTTAAATTGTAAATATTTTAGACTCCAAAACCATTGTAGCCAAAGTTTTGTCATTTCCGAGGAAATTAAAAATGGAAAATATCTAGCTTTGTATAGAAAGTATTTTAGTTTACAAAAGCCCGAAACACAACACAGAAGATTTTATTTAATTACAAAAAATTGGCTTGTACTGTCCAGTGCATAGGAATAAATTCTTTTGGCAAGATGCCCTTTGAAATAGCTGCCTATTTACGTCTTCCAAACCCAGAACTTTACACGGGACATTACATTACTTTTGCCATTCCTCAGCTACAATGTTAGCTAATTCTGGTGAAGGCATAACGAATAGGTAAAAATAAGTATAAATGTGGCTAACAACTCTTTCTTGAATAAAATCAAGAATGCTGAAGGTTGTGGGGGACGCCATTCCCCAGGTATGAGAACAATATTACAGAGTGGGTTGAAGTTGGGATACATACAGATTGTATACATTAGAAGGGAAAATACTTTTGGCTCAAAAGAGAAATCCTAGCTTTTTTGAAGCTGCCATGACTTAAACTACAATGTGATTTTTATATAGTATGTCCCAAATTTAAAATGTAGCGTTGTTTGAAATAATCTTGTCAAACAACGATTAAAGGTCTGACCACACATAACCGCACACACAACAACCGCACCAAGGCCATAGATAACCTACATTTAGATTCGCAATGGCAAGAAGTATTTTTCGGATTTTTATGACCGCGCGCAGTGGGTGGACGAACATGCGCATTTAAAAGCCTTGGCAAAATACAAACACCGGCACCCCGTACCCTTCGTCCGCGGTCTGACCGTAACGCTCATTAGCTACCGTACTTCGAACAGAAAAGCAGGACACGGTCAACAAATTCTTTCCTATAATGCGAATAGTTTGTTTGGGTCCGGGTGCGTTTACCCTCAACTGGCTTGGCGTACAAACCGGTTTTTTCGCCCATGAAATGTAACTTTTGTTTCGCACCGGGTATAACATTGGCAATCCATTGAGATCAGTGACCAAGGCCGCACTGACTCCGGATTCACAAGCATAGAGGAAAGTGGGGCAGATTAATTCAGAGAAATTTAAAAGCACTTTCATGCCCTTAAAAAAGCATTTTTGTCAACCTAAGTCTATATTTTGTCTATGTATATCTCCTTGTTTAAACAAAACATATTTTCCTACTTAACTCTGTTCCTTTTTAACCAAACGTTGAGTGTAGTGTAGGTAAACCTGTGTTACCTTATTTGTCAAGGTTTATTTTATGATCAAGTGTAATTTAAAGCGTAGTATAACAGACTCATATTACTGTAATTTTATTAAACGCCGAACTTTTTGCACCGCATCCCCCTACATTTCACCAGGGGCGCATTCCGAATCGACGCCCGGTAAAGGCCCGACATGCGCACATGAAGACATGCGCAATAAGCAAGTCCTTATCAAAACTAAACATAAGAACAAATTCGTTTACCAAAGTCAAGGTTGGGGTAAAGTTTATCCCAATTTTGTCGAATCTGAATGCGCCCCAGCGAGACGCACGGCTACGAGCGATTCTTCCTGATTTTGAGTTATCTAGTTCTGGTTAGTTTTTTCAATCTTCTCTTAATGTCAGAGCTAACTAAGTTGTATTCCAAATCTTCAATAGTTCTGGTCATCCAGATTAAATGATTTGGCAATGGTAAAACCTTTTTTATAAAAGTAAAGTACTCATTAAAAAAAGCAAAATAAAATATAACAAATTATAAAATATAACAAAATTTTAAGTTATCTAGCTGTAGTATTAAGGAGACGATATACCTTTTCATAAACACCCTGTATATGATGTACATTATCTATAAATGTTTGAATACTCACTTCGTTCGTACTCGTTGTAGATATTTCACTAAGTCCGGTAACTTGAATACTTCTTCCTCTCGAGTCTTCTCTTAACTCTAGGTACCCTGAAGATGGATTGAGAAGATCTCTAATATTTTCGTTATAAATTTCCAAGTACGACATTGTAACCTGCAAACAAAATGTTTCTGATTGATTTTAAGACATTGAACCGACACATCTTCTACCAAAAAAAAAAATTGTTTTAAAAAATTATTACATTTTTAAACTGACTTGGTGTCAGAAGTGATATATGGATTGGTATCTACAAGGTGTCCCTAAATAAGTGGACAGTCCTTTTAGGTGCTGTATTCATAAGAATATAAAAAAATCATATAAACATTAGACTGGGCCGAAAAAAATCTTTTTTTTGTTTTTTTGGAAAATATATCGACAATATTGTTTAAGGTGACAAGAAATTTTTTTTGTCAAGGTTTCATCCCTTAATATCTAGAGTTTAAGCAAAGGAACTGGCTACAGCGCCGAGTGTAATATTACACGAACCACTTGGTACCACTTTTGACTCCTCCATAACTAAAAAGACCATACGTCCCGTTTTCAACGGGACAGTACCGTTTTTGAGTGTATTGTCCCGGTGTCCCCAAGAAGCCTATTAGAACACAAAAAGTCCCGTTTTATAACAATGTTCCAAATGTAAGTTGTGGGTATATTCTCGCGGAAAATGCCGAAACTGGTCATTTCGTGGCCGACACCTACAAATCTTTCCCTATGATCAGCTCGGTTCCGGTTGGTTTTCTGCACGGTTTAGAAGCAGGCGCGAGTGGGCGCCACTCTACAAAAAAGTTTGGGAGCCCCTGGCTTAACTAAAATTGCTTTATACATTTGTATGTAGGAATCATTATTAAGAGCGATTTTGTAAACAAGTATAAGATAACAGCAACTTTTTTAGGATGCCAAGGCGTAAATGTGTTTTTAGTGAAAATTTACAAAGAAAATATCCTTTTATAAAACAACTGAATAACATTCCTACAGGTGTACGTTGTAAAGAGGGCCGAACATCCCTTTTAAAGCAAATTTTTCTTCAGAAAAATACAGAAAACCTGAAATTGCTGGTTAAGATAAAGTTTGTATCGTATTAAAATGTTTAACATTACTACAATTTAAACATATTAAAAAAATAATTACTACATGTAATTTTTAATAAAAGTTAAAAATGAATTTTAAATACAAAACACCATATCAGATTTTAGCGATTTTTCCATGCATCAAAAAGGCTTTCATTTTTTAAACGAAAACCGTTTGTCGCACGAAAAATAACAAAGGGGCCAAATTAACTCCAAAATAAATAATTATTACAATAAATAATAGTTTAAAAAACTAAAAAACACGCTTTATATGCAACCGAACTAAAAATTAGAAAATAATTTTCATTACAAAGAGTTTGTCACTTCACAGTAAAAAGCGTGGGGTGCATTTTACTATTTTTTCATAACTTTTCCCTCATAGATATTTGCAAATAGAATAATTATAACATTTAATATATTAAGCACCCCACGCTTTTATTCTGAAGTGACAAACTCTTTGTAATGAAAAATTATTTTCTAATTTTTAGTTCGGTTGCATATAAAAGCGTGTTTTTTAGTTTTTTAAACTAATATTTATTTTTCATTTTTAGTTCGATATATCAATTAGTTTTTTAAAAATAAATGCTCCAGTTTATTCACTAAAAAATCCTTCGCCATTTTGTCAAGAGACACAGAGGATCTGTAAAGGAATTTATTTATCCTGGCGGTCCTAATCAGGATAACGGGATACTGTTTTTAAATTATTGCATTGTCATCGGTCCTTGATACGTATGCAAAGTTTCAAAGAAATTGAATCGCTGGAAGTTGGTAAAAATTAGGCTCAAAGATTCCGTTACATAGATAGATAGATAGTTACAACCCAAGCTAATAAAAGCGTGTTAAAAATAATATTGATTCGAAGAGAATATAGTGGCAAACTATTTTTTCTTTGAAAAAAATTAATAAAAATCTGGCCCAAACGCCTTTGGTAATTTTTTTTTAACTTTTACAGCAAGAAATGTATGGATTTCTCTTGATTTTAAAAAATACATTTTTTTAGTGTCCTTTGAAAATTAAAAATGTGGGGTTACCATGGTCACTTAGTTGGATGCTGACCAAACTTAAGAGTAAATTAATTAAAAATAAACGTATTAGCCTAATTGTAGATATTTTTTTGCAACGAAGTTTTTTTTGAAAAAAGTCCTGTAAGTCCAGTCCTGTTTAAATTTATTTAACCAAAATTGGCAAACCTAAAGAAAACATATCTAGTCATTAGCCCCTCAAAAATGAAAAAGATGGGCGCAACAGATAAAAAGGTATTATTAGTTAAAAAGTGTCAAGTTTAATTTGGCCCACACTGTAGGTCTCTATTATCTATTAAAAAAATAACATCTATAAAGATATCAGTGTATTTCTAAATTATTTATTTTAATTCGAATTTTACCCTCCCCCTCATGACAAAAAGCTAAATCCGCCCTTGAATATGCGTGACGTCTTTTAGACCTCAAACTAAAAATTTGGTTCACCCCGTGTAAAGAATGCTATTGTCGGCCAGCCTTAATTATTGTTAAGTACTTCGCTAAAAATGACTCTTCACTCGTGAAAAAAAATAATAATAAGGTGTTTTTATAAGGAAAAAAATATACTATTGACTTCGTCTTTTTGGATAAAATGAAAATAAAGGTATATCATTAATTTTGCACGTCAAAAATTTATTAAAGACTTAGCCTGCCTATTGTCAGTTCTAAGTGAAGGCAATTCCTTGTAAGAAAAATATCATGTCTAATAATTGCTTCGTTACAAAGACTAATTGATATTGAGGCTTAAAATAATTTAATGATGTACTTCTGTTCGCTTTTTTTTATCGTTTAAATATTAACCTAATATGTATATTTGTATATTATGTATTATTTTTGTCCTAAAAAGAAAACGTGTATCTTGCTTATTACGTACATATTAACTTTTAAACATAAGTATGTTCGGTTAAATCCTAATATTTTGACATACGGATCTACACGGTGCAATTCTATAATGTCCCCCACCCTTTTATTTTTTGATCAAATCAATTTAAAAACTTAAACTTTGGAATATGAAATAATTTTTAAAATACTAAGTATATTTTAGAGTAAAATTGACAAACGAAAAGTTTAAGATGGCGGGAGGGCGCCATCTTGGGAAAAAATAAATAGAAAAGGGGGTCTTGTAGTATCATTTTAAAGCTTTTGACGAGTACTTACCTGTACCACTGATCTCGATGGATAGCCAATGGGCGAAAAAATGAGTTTGTGTGCAAGCAAATCATAAGGGAACGCGCCTGGTGCCAAACAAAGTATCGGGTAGAATCATGTGAATTTATCGCCACTTTTCCGTTTGAAGGACGTTGAGTCAGTACCGTATTTAAATAAATTTTATAAATACAGTTACATCAAAAACATCTAATACGTTATAATAATATGTCAATTGTTGCCGTATTTAAGAAAAAAAAGTATTAAAAGCAGTCCCGGATCTAGGAGGGGTGAGGGGCAAATGGTGGTGTCTGCCACGGGTGACACCTTCAAGAGGCGGCAAATTGAAACATGGAGTGTATAAGAAGTGGCGATTGTAAAAGAGAAAGACCTTTTTTTTGGTCGACTTTTAATTTGTTATTATACATAGGTATTTAAAAAAGAAGCAATTTTTTTTTGCTCTTCAAATTTTTTCTTAATAAAAAGCCGGGTGGAGCGGCATACGGCAAGTTTTGCCCCTCGTTACAAAAATAAAGATCCGGGGCTGATTAAAAGAAAGTAAAATAAGTAAGTACATCAACTAAATGTATTACATAAGTTTTAACAATGTAACTGAATTAATAAAATGTTATCACCTAATTTGCTACTTTGACAGTTTTCAATAATTAGAACGTAATAAGTATTTTTTTAAATATTCTAATATATCCACCAAAGTATTTACGTTACTTATTGTAGTAACATTTTAAATTTTGATTTTAAACCTCCCTGTAATATGTTCTAAACTCTAAATTTGTAAATGTCCAATTTTTCTCTAACTGAATTTTATATTATTAATTTAGCCACCAATATTATTTACTCATTTTTTTAGTGCTTTTTATTACTTAGCGCCAATTTTTAAAAATGTTTTTTTTTTATCTTAGAAGTTGTTGGACGGACATTCTCCTGCTCTAAAGTACTTGTTAGAAGCTTTAAAATAATTGCCCACAAGACCCTCCTTTCCATTTAATTTTTTTCTCAAAATACTCAAAAATATAGTATTTATGCATATATTTTATATCCTAAAGTATTACTTTTTAAATTAATCCGTTTAAAAAATAAAAGGGGGTGGCAGTAAAGAAATGCACCATATACCATTATTTATTGTTGGACACCCTGTACATATCCACTTTAAAGAATAGGCTACATTTTTTTCAACTTACAGAATATTCGTCTTCTTTATTCTTAACAACTTCAAAAATATCATTAAGAGCTCTAATCATGATTCCGGGGTTTTGTCGATCTCCAACCATCGTATGAGTTTTTCCAGCCCCTGTCGGTCCATACGCGAACACCGTGCCGTTATATCTACAAATACGTAAAAATATTATTTTGTAAACTTAACTTTAACACCTTAAAAATTTAAAGTTTGTAAAAAGATATCCAACCAGATCTAAGCGGGGTTATATTTATAGATTTCCTTATATTGAAAAATAAAATTAACAGAAAAAAATGTTAAACAACTCTAAAAATATTGTTTAAATTAAAAATTTAAAAATACATTATGAAATTGATGTTTTCTTAATAAGACACCCTGTTTATTGGCGCGTTTAAAAAAATGTCTCAAGGTAAATGTTAAGTTGTCTCGGTTTTGTTTTAATTCTAATCACGTTCTTAAGTATAAAACTATAACTTAGGCCCTATTCACTATTCGTTAATTTACCTGTACCAAAAGAAACTTAACGTACTAATTTAATTTACTTTCAGTTTATTTATAATGCTTATTATGTTATTGTTACAATGCTTGTATAAGACAAGTATTAATTGTTACATGGTAGCGCCCTTAGATAACAGTAGTGTACGTATAGAAGTTCTAGTATTTTATAAAGATAATAAGTAGAATTATCTGAAGTAGCATGCTTGTTTTTAGAATTCCATGGAATAGGTAAATTAGGTATATAAGGCTGGAGTAAACCCTAGTCAGGGAGTTGTTTGATATAAGCAATATAGTTAGGATAGTTAAATAAATAAATAGTAAAGTGTAAGTAGTAGTGTTACAGTACTGGTTTTAATAAAGTGTTTTTATGTTAACAAGTATTTGAATTATTGAACGCACGTAATGGAAAGCTATAGAAAACCGTAACAATATCTTACCCATTGAGGACATCTTTAACTAAACTGCTGGAAGTCACTTCGTAAACCTCTTCTTGAGTGGAGTCTTCACCGAACACCACGTCAAATTTGTATTGTCTCTCGATGCCTTTTTTCTGTCTTATGATATCGTTCTTGTCCTGGTCTTCCAGTATTACAGTCTATAACAAACAAATATTAATTAATATATTTAAGTTACCATACTTTTTAAATAAAAAACTAAAATTAAGTCCACTTGGCAACGTTGCAGTTGCAAATTTAGAACATAATGACATTTCATAATCAAGTTTTGCTTTCTGTTGTTTCAGTTAATACTCTATTTTTTAAAGAATTTTTATGATTTATGGTATGAATGTAATAAAAAATAAGAAAATAGTTAGTCTACAACTAGTGTTAAGCGATTAAGTTGTTGATATCATGGGTTTCGTTAAAAATTTGGCAATGACCCAGCAAACACTATTTGCCGGCAATATAAATTTTTCATATTCCCATTGATGGTAAAGCATTGGCAATTGGTGGCAATATTATGCCAACATCTAATACGCATTATAGACACTAAAAATCCTCATGGGTTGATGTGTCTTTAATTAATATATCTCTCTCTCTAAAACGCATTAAAAAGTTAACCCTAAAGAAACACTCAATTGCCAATAAATTTTACATACAGACGAATTGCCGGCAAGCATACAAAAATGGCGGCATACCAATCCTGATTAAATAAAGCATGCCTTTTGTTGCAGGCAAATAAATATTGGATTTTTGAAGGCAAACCTTCAACGCATATTTATACTTTTCAAACCATATTATTAACATTGGTGTTTAACTAACATTCGAGCATTTTTTTGATCTGTTTTATTTATAATGACGGCTAAACAACATTATTTTATGTTTTTTTTACATAATTTAAAGGAAATGGCCTTTTCCTAACATTTTATTGATACAAATCATGCAAATAAAAATTAGGTCAAACAAAATGTTTATTATATATTTTTGAGAGAATAAAAATAAAATGATGGTAAAATTAGCTAGGTTAATTTCGACGATTTCGACCGAAGGTGATAAATTCAAATTTCCCGCTTAGCCGAAATACAAGATTTGACAATTTGACAGATCAGGCAACCTTGCTTTTGTTTGGCCGCTTTGTGCAATTGTTTTCTACGTGGTTTTCTAGCTTTTTAGTTTCTTTTTAAAGAAAAGAGTTTTTAGTAGACATAATTAAGTGTATTCATTACCTAATTAGTGTATGTTGTGTAATTAATTGGTGATGGCTAGTCAAGAAGGCGGATTATTCAAGTAGACTGTTAGGAGCTGTAAACATTTTGTTTAAAACCTTTTAAATTTGTAGTTACCTAAAAAATTATATGAAATCAGGGAGTTACCTTATTAAAAGTTTTAAAGACGTGTTAATAAAAAAAATTATATGTATTTAATAGTTTTTTTTTTTGACATTTAACTCCTTTAAAATATTTCTCCCTATGTTTTGGATCTGAAAATTGAGTGTAACTGTCCCTTAAATACTTGACTATTTATGAAGTGTTTTCTTTTGATTTACTATCTTCTTTTTTAAATTTATTACATACTTTTTTTTGGTTTCTTGTTACGGTATAAAAATTTATATTATGTAATTTTTTTATTGATAAAGTTTTCCTGCCTTTTTTCTCATTTTTTCGATTACAAAATTCTAAATATGTTATTTAACTTTTGGGACATTCAACTTATAAAACTTGTAATACTTATTTAATGATAAATGCCATTATCCTAAACGCATTTTTTTGCCAATAACTTATTAATGATGGATGCCATCATCCTAAACGCATTTTTCCATCATAACTTATTAATAACGGATGCCATCACATTATCTGCAACACGGGGCCTAATAACGGCCAGTTGCCCACTTTCACGTCTTTTTGATACCTTTTGCCAATGCCTTGCCATTAAAGAGTGTTGGCAATGCCAGTAAATTAAATGTACAACGCCGGCAAAAATGTTATATGAGGAAGCAAAACGTGAAGTCAGTTTTGGTTTATCTGCAGTTTAAGTCTAAATAACGAAGAACTTACGCTTTATGGCTATATATAAAGTTTTTCGACACACTGACTATTAGCCTGCTTTGTGTTATTTAGGTTGTCAGACAATGATGCCTAATATTTTTTGGGAGATTTAATAACTATTCAGGTAATTTATGTAAATATTCTTCGCCAAATTGAATCTAGATACCCATTTTTATCAGCTCTTTGACCGAATTGCAACACTGTGCTCCTTAATTTGAATTCCCAATTGGTTTAGTTTATTATAATGGGCGATTCTTAACCTATAGGCATTAACGTGAGAAAGTATTGCTAAAGACAAACAAACAATTTCATGTACATTTTTGAGACAATCTTGCATAAAATAAATAAAAGCTAACTAATATGACTGTGAACTAAGTTTTTTTATCTTCGGACAAACCACGAAGGCTTAAAAGCCTAAATACTAACGTACCGTGGGTGTCTTAAGCGAGGTAAGAGTTTGTTGACACGGGACTTAAATACTTAAATATTTGGGGGGAAGGAAAGACCTCCGCTGGCAGCAGGTTCCACAGTCTAGAAACTCTAGGGATAAAAACGAACGAAATGGGAAGTTCGGGACCTGTCCAGTTGGACCGTATAGGGATGCATACGCGCGGAGCCACGAGTTTCTCTGTTGGGAACCGTGAGTGGAAGAACTATACTGGACAATTCTTCAGAGCAGAAGCCATGGAAGTACCTATAAAAAGTGATAAATCCCCCACAGCCCGACGATGGGCAAGAGAGGTAAGCCTTTCTGTAAGTGAAGGATCATTAATGAGACGAATAGCTCTTCTTTGAATAGAATCAAGAATGCTTAGGTTTGTGGGAGACGCCATGCTCCAGATATGTGAACAATATTCCAAGGGAGGTCGGATTTGGGACACATATAAAGTATATAAATTAGAAGCGGAAAAATACTTTTTGGCTCGAAAGAGAAATCCAAGCTTTTTTGAAGCTGCCGTGACTATACAATGTGTTTATGCCAGTTAAGGTTACTTTCAAATGTGACGCCCACAAGATTGAAGGTGTCTTTGCTCTGTAAAACTTGGCCGCTCATAAGTAGAGGATGAGTATTTGATGACTCTTTTCGCGACAAGGAACATGATTCTGTTTTGGATGCATTAAAATGGACGAGATTTTTGGCGCCCCAATCCAATATTAAATTAAGATCTTGCGAAAGAGATATCTTCATCGCTCTGCGTAAGAGTATAAGGTACTATCGTCGGCGAAACTATGAATGGAATTAGTAGTGGACGAGAGAAGGTCGTTGATGTGAAGAAGAAACAATGTTGGTGCCAGAACTGAGCCCTGAGGGACTCCAGCATTTACTTGGTGAAAGCTTGAAGAATGGCCGTCCACAATAACTGATATACGTCGATCAGATAGATAACTAGAGAGCCAAGTACAGAGTTTAGTTGAAAGACCATAGGAGGGAAGTTTATTAAGAAGTGCGGCATGCCAGACCTGGTCAAAAGCTTTGGATATATCAAGAGCAACGATCTGGGACTCACCTAAAAACTTAAGAGACTTATTCCAACAGTGTGATACGAAGGAAAGAAGATCTGCTGTAGATCTTTTGTGGCGAAATCCATACTGCCTGTCATGCAAAATTTTGTGTTTTTCTAAGTACTTAAGAATTTGTGAATTAATTAATTTTTCCAATACTTTACAAAGAACTAAGTTTATGAACTTTAATGGTCGAAGAGAGGTGGGGGAGGGCGAAATTTGAATAGCCTACTGGCGGCAAATGTGTTAATCTGAAGTATAGTATGTTACATTACAAGTGTTAATTTCACCAGAGTGCGATAAACCGACGAGTGTAATAGTGGGTTTACATCTGACATTTATTGCATGATAATTTATGTCAGACAGAAATTCTGGCTAATATAAACAGTCAAAAATGTATTATATTTTATTCTATTTTCGGTTTTTCGCTTTCACACGTAATGTATTCAGCCATTATCAAGTGGTTGTGGTCAAAAATTTATGTCCGATAGAAATGTTTATTGTTTACATTAGCCAGAATGTCCGACGTAAATATCATGCAATAAATGTCAGATGTAAACCTACCTTAAGAAGGTCATTTTCACACAAGTAATGTACAATGTGTTTGCTATTTCCACATGTGGCCATAGAAAAAAAATAAATATGCTATTCTTTACGGCAGGAAAATAAAAAACTTTGCCTTAAAATTTTGGATGTGAAATTGTTCTTACAATATTTACTTACTTTACTTAATATACATCATTTAATATTAATAGCTTAATACAACCTTCGGAATTTAGGTTCATATGTAGATATTTATTTTGCCCTTAAATTACTATGCATTAAGGATAAACATCTAAATAAAATAAATTATTCATTATAATCGGTTGACAAAACAGTAATATTGGTAATTGCATTTTATTAAACATATACTCATAATAAAAACACAATTTCTGTTATTACCACCACTTTTCAGTGGAAATTTAATTATTAGGGTCACACTTACGCGCAGACTATCATTTAGTACATTTTGAATATCTAAGACTGCTAAAAAAATGCGGTTATTTTATTCGATATCGTAAACGTAACCAACTTCATTTTAAAACACTATATGAAGTGTTAACAGTTTGACCTATTTTTAACACGCTTTTATTAGCTTGGGTTGTAACTATCTATCTATCTATCTATGTAACGGAATCTTTGAGCGTAATTTTTACCAACTTCCAGCGATTCAATTTCTTTGAAACTTTGCACACGTATCAAGGACCGATGACAATGCAATAATTTAAATAATTAATAGTTTAAAAAAACTAAAAAACACGCTTTTATATGCAACCGAACTAAAAATTAGAAAATAATTTTTCATTAAAAAAATATTGTCATTTCATAGTAAAAGCGTGGGGTGCATTTTACTATTTTTTCAGTAACTTTTCCATCATAGATATTTGCAAATATAATAATTATAACATTTAATATATTTATCACCCCACGCTTTTTACTATGAAATGACAATATTTTTTTTTAATGAAAAATTATTTTCTAATTTTTAGTTCGGTTGCATTAAAAGCGTGTTTTTTAGTTTTTTTAAACTATTAATTATTTTTCATTTTTTAGTTTCTGCTACTCTTGACAAAATGGCGAAAATTTTTTTTAATGAACAAGAGTGGCAAATTTTAAAATTTTTTCCAACAGATTGCAACTCACTAAAAATTTCTTCTTCATTAAGTAGCAAAGTTTGAAATTTTGCCAACAGATGGCAATCCAGGCAATGTTTGGACCGTTGCCAATATATTGCAACCCACTAAAAATTTCTTCTTCATTTAATAGCAGTTTGAAATGTTGCCAACAGGTGGCAACCTAGGTGTTGTTTTTATATTTTTATAATATAAAGGAAAATTTTTTTTCCTGGCGATCCAAAAAAGAATGTTAATTTTTACTAATTGCACATTATGTATATTATGTATACCGGGTGTCAATCTGAAAACTTCCCACCCTTGATATCTTTCTCTGGAGTTAAAAATATGACAAATCGGAAAGACCCGTCAATTTTACTTGTAAGGGGACACTTAAATGAATATTTTAGCCTTCTTGTTTCAACCCTCTAGGAGGGTAGATGTCACCCTTAGAATATTAAATGGGAATGGGGGTCAAGTGATACATCACTTTAAAAGTTCCTGACGAGTATCTTCTTTATAACTCCTAGAATATGAAGTCAATATCTTCACCTATTACAAAATGGCGGTACTTTAAAAATTACCTAAATACCTGATTTGGATGGCCATATTTCCGAAACTAACAAGGTTAGATGTACCTAATGTGGTGTTTTCTTAAAGCTCCTTTAAAGAGTCTTTTTAATGATGATACTGGTAGTAATATACAGGGTAGAAGAAAAGTACATATTTTTTTATTTAAGAACCCTGTATATTATTTTACCATTAAAAAGACCTTTAAAAGAGCTTTAAGAAAACACCACATTAGGTACATCTAACTTTATTAGTTTCGAAATATGGCCATCCAAATCAGGTATTTAGGTAATTTTAAAGTACCGCCATTTTGTAATAGGTGAAGATATTGACTTCATATTCTAGGGTTATAAAGTACTCGTCAGGAGCTTTAAAATGATGTATCACTTGACCCCCATTCCCATTTAATATTCTAAGGGTGACATCTACCCCTCCTAGGGGTTGAAACAAGAAGGCTAAAAATATTCATTTTAAGTGTCCCCTTACAAATAAAATTGACGGGTCTTTCCGATTTGTCATATTTTTAACTCCAAGAAAGATATTAAGGGTGGGAAGTTTTCAAATTGACACCCGGTACATTACACATAATGTATTTTTTATTATGGAATCCTTGAAGTAATGGTGCAACTAACCCTATATTTTTATTGTTCATAAAAATTGAACACCAATGGTGCAACTAACCAAATTGTGTAAAAACTAAAAATTTCTTCTTCATTTAATAGCAAAGTTTGAAATGTTGCCAACAGATGGCATCCTAGGTGTTGTTTTTATAATATAATGGAATTTTTTTTCCTGGCGATTTAAAAAAAGATAACGGGATACTGTTTTTAAATTATTGCATCTTCATCGGTCCTTGACACGTGTGCAAAGTTTCAAAGAAATCGAATAGCTGGAAGTTGGTTAAAATTAGGCTCAAAGATTCCGTTACATAGATAGATAGATAGATAGTTACAACCCAAGTTAATAAAAGCGTGTTAAAAACAGTATCCCGTTATCCTGATTAGGACCGCCAGGATAAATAAATTCCTTTACAGATCCTCTGTGTATCTTGACAAAATGGCGAAGGAATTTTTAGTGAATAAACTGGAGCATTTATTTTTAAAAAACTAATTGATATATCGAACTAAAAAATAAAAAATAAATAATAGTTTAAAAACTAAAACACGTTTATATGCAACCGAATCTAAAAATTAGAAAATAATTTTTCATTACAAAGAGTTTGTCACTTCAGAATAAAAGCGTGGGGTGCTTAATATATTAAATGTTATAATTATTCTATTTGCAAATATCTATGAGGGAAAAGTTATGAAAAAATAGTAAAATGCACCCCACGCTTTTTACTCTGAAGTGACAAACTCTTTGTAATGAAAAATTATTTTCTAATTTTTAGTTCGGTTGCATATAAAAGCGTGTTTTTTTAGTTTTTTTAACTATTATTTATTCACACTTATATTGACAAATCCATATCTCCGTGAATATTTACTCGAGCAGCTGGAAAAGTTATTACGACATAATACCTTCTGACTAGGCCAGAATTATACAGGGTGTCCGGCTTTATTTTGACCCGTTTTGATCCCGAATAACTTTAGAACAAATACTGTTATCATAATGCGATTTTCGCAAAAAAGCCATAGAATTTTTAAAAGTTTTTTATTATACAGTGCATTTCTTTAATGCTCTCCCCTTTAATTTTTTAAAAACTAATCATCCTCCTTAAAAATGTAACATAACATTGACAATAAAAATTTGCTGAAAACATGGTTACACAAAAATACGACATTAAAGTTATGTATTTTTTTATCATTGGACTAAACCACGAAGGCTAAAAGCCTAAATACTAACGTACCGTGGGTGTCTTAAGTGAGGTAGGAGGAGTTTGTTGCCACGGGACTTAAATACTTGAAGATTTGGGGGAAAAGAAAGACCTCCACGGGCAGAAGGTTCCACATTCTAGAAACTCTAGCGATAAGTAGTTCTGTCTTTTCTTTAGCGGTAGAAATATTTTTATCTTTCAAAGTTAGTGGTGGAAAAGAAATGGTACAAAAATTCCTACTTATGTTTTTCGCAAAGGACCAGAAAGATCTGCTGCGATTTGAGCAAGAAGGAACTTTGTTTTTAATACGATTGTCGAAGGAGTCTTTGGCTAAAGAAATTGTTTGATTATAGTAGTGTCTTGCTTCAATGCTGGACTGTCGGTTTTCTGGACTAAGATCCTATAAAAACTTCTTGTGAGCCTGAACTTTTAAAATTCTAGCTTTATCACAAGATTTGGAAAACCAGGGTTTGTTATTGAATTGTTTGGGGTTCTTGATGGTATGTGGAATTTATGTTTCAATGCCCAATTGAATTAATTCAGTTAGTTGATTGCAAATTTCAGAAGGATCACGAGAAGAAAAGCAGATGGAATCCCAGGGTAAGTGGCGAAGAAGTCCCTTAAGCCATCCCAGTCGGCTGAGTTGTAGTGCCATACGGTGCGTGGGGGCATGCATTCATTTACCTCGGGATGTGAAGGCTAAGATATAGTAACTAAGCCGTTATCTGAGCGACCTAGAGGAGCTGTGACAGATCATTGATAGAGTTCGGGGTTGATGGTAAGAAAGAGAACTAGAGGATTTGAACTATGATTTGGGACTCTAGGAAAGTAGGTGGGTTCCATAATAAGGTTGGTAAGAAAGTTACTGACTGCGAAGATTTCGATGTATACTTTGTTCACAAAATAATAGTTGGAGTAAAGCTAGATTTTTTTAAACTTTGGTAATATTGTCAATAACTAAAGAGCCTTGTTGCCATCTATTTATCCTGTAAGTGTAACGTAGAAAGATTTTATTTTCAAATAATACTCTTAGAGATGAGATGTAAATAAAAATCGTGAGCAAGCAATTAAAGGGGTGATGCTGGCAGTAGAACCTAACTTGAAATGAAAATGGGCAGTATAAGGTAGATTTGAGAATAGAAAGCAAGACAACACATCTAAAAATTGAGGAAGTCCTCCCACAAAATGACTGTTACGGGAAGCTTATCGCAATAGATGTAATATTATAATTTTTTAATTTCGTAGGGAGACTTTTGCTTTAAGGACGGTAAATGGTGAACAATAATGTCAATTTATTTAGCAAAGCTTATGCTAAACAACATTTTTTAACCGATTTCAAAAAGAAGGAGGTTATCAATTCGTCGTGTATGTTTTTTTGTGTATGTTACGCGATTACTCCGTCAATTGTTAGCCGATTTTAAAAATTCCTTTTATTTAAAAGAGTGCACTTCCGCGTTGGTCCCATAAAAAAAAACTGAGTTAGAATCGCAAGAGAGAAAGGTACTAGACCTATTTCTCTCTGCCTTACGTTGTTCGTTCGACAAAGCTGTACTAGCGCCACCTATTGGTTTAACGGTAAACAAATAATATAATAAGAGGGCAGTTTACAAATTGCTATTACATCCTTTATCTAAATTTACTCTTTTACCAAAATAAAAGAGAGAATTCAGTAAAAAGCACAGTGACGTAAAATTTGATTGATTGACATTGGGGGTCATGGTTAGTTCTGGTTAGCTAAACCTTTTTTTTATTCGTTTTATTATAATAAAATTATTAAAAAAAAGTGTATGATTACGGATTTTAAAAGTAATAAAAATAAATTAGAAAACAAAAAATAAACTAAAAAGCTAAAAATAAACACTTTTTTTTTTTTAAATTAAACCGACTAAAAAAATAAATAAAATTCACTAAAAGGTTAAAATTATTAAACTCTAAAAATAAAATAAAAGAAGTCGGGTAGTAACATATGCGCTAAACTAGTAAATTTTAATAACCAAATAAGCAAAATATTTTTATACTTTAATACCATACAGGGTGTTCATTTAAAAACTTTCCACTCAAGTTATCTTCAGAAACACGTCAAGATATTTGTTGAGGGGGAAACGTTTTTTACAAAAATTGGACGGTGCCCCTTTAACCCCTTAACCGCCGAGACCACCACCCCAAAATTCTTAAATGAGAGAGAGGTCAAGTGACAGATCATTTTAAAGCTCCTGACGAGTACTTTATAACCCTAGAATATGAAGTCAATATCTTCACCAACCGCAGAATCGGCGGTACTTTAAAAATTGCCTGGATACACTGATTTGGATGGCCATAGTTCAGAGTCCAATAAAAGCCAGATGTACTCCAACGTGGCAAGTTTTCTTTTGGGGCGCCTTTAAAGGTCTTTTCATGGTGATACTGGTAGTAATATACAGGGTAGAAAGGAAAAAGTACATATTTTTTTTATTTATGAACCCTGTATATTATTTTACACCATTAAAAAAGATCTTTAAATGAGCTTTTAAGAAAATACCACACATTAAGTACATCTAACTTTATTAGTTTCGGAAATATGACCATCCAAATCTAGGTATTTAGGTAATTTTTGAGTACCGCCATTTTTGTAATAGGTAGCGATATTGACTTCACATTCTAGGGTTATAAAGTAACTAATCCAGGAGCTTTAAAATGATATCACCTTCGACCCGCCTTCTCATTTAAGAATTTTGAGGTTGGTGCCGCCGTCAATTTTTGTAATATATTGACGTGTTTCGGCGATTTTCTCAAATCTGTCTCGTTTCGAAGATAACTTGAGTGGAAAGTTTTAGAAATGAACACCCTGTTATGTATATGAACCCAGCTTCATTTTTGTTATTAATTATTTTTATTTTTTTAGCAAGTTTTATTAATTTTTTAAGTCGGTTTTAATTAAAAAAGGTGTTTATTTAAACTTAAAATTATTAGGAATTAACTTATTAAAGATTCAAGTAGTTTTTTTTTCAATAAATTTTGCCAAATTTGAAATGTTTAAAATGATAAAAATACTTATGGCGTGTGTTGCATATTACTGTAATTGTAGATTTTAATTTTATCTCTCTCAAATCAAAATTCCCGACTTTTTGATAGAAATATTATACAGTCTTATCGATTTAACAACTTTAAAATACAAATAAATAACAAAGCAAGGATAACGGAAAAATTGTTAAAAACTAGAAAAAACGCAGAGTGTCTGTGATCGCGTGATTGCCTGACTAATGATGACTAACCAGAATTACTACCGCTAAAAGATCTGGACCTTAAATGATAGATTAACGGGGGCTAAATAGAATAAAATGCGGTGAATCTCATATTAATGTATTAAACCTTGCAAAAATAAAAGCATTTTTTAAAATTTTATCTTTACTCGACCAGCCCAACTTAAATAAAAATTTCCCTTAATATAAAAATAACGTAACGGCTATTATATTTCTGCTTTTAAAAAATATTTATATCTTAGTATACTTAGGAATTTTCCAGATATGTGTATTTTGACCCATTTTGGATCGCAAATAACTTAAGAACAAATAAAGCTATTAGCTTTGGATGTTTTTTTTTTGACAGCCGAAACATTTAACATTGACAGGCTGGGTTAACGCGCCACTTTCATATATGGAGGTATGAATATTCGTGGTGGACTCATCAATGCAATAAAGCTAGTGTAACCACCCTTAATATCTTAAACACGATACATAGGCATCTATAAAAAAAAATATGTAAAGTTAGAATTATATTATTTAAGTTGGTACTGATAGGTTGCCGCCAGCTTTTAACAGTGGAGAAGGGCTGGGTGAAATATACGAAGACATAAAATGCAAATAAACAAGCTAATGTTCATATAAAAAGATTAAGGGCGCCACGTGGTTTTAAATCAAAACCCTCAGTACTATGCACAAACCACGAAATTGTTTTTTTTTTTTTATAGATGCTATACCTAAAAAAGAAAGCCACAATAGAAAAAGAATAAGCAATTTTTCCAGTAAATAACTAAGTATGTTTATTTATTTTTATAAACAAAAATAAAAGATAGTAAAGTAACTGCTATTATATTCTAAAGTGCATAAACACTATAGGTTTTTAGGATAAATTAATCCCCAAACTCCAAAAGAAACTGTTTAAACTACCGAATCATATAAAACATACCAAATCATATAAAACTACCGAATCATATAAAACATACATCATTGTTATATAGCGCAATGTGAAAGCTACGACTAAATAAACCTATGAGTTTAACTAAATAACCATCAAATAATTGTTAAATTAAATTAGGGACAACCGGTATACACCACTACCGCAGCTTACGTAAGCGTAGAGGGAGGGGGAAATATGTGTCGTTTCATAAATACGCAAATTTAAATTAATAAAAATATTAATAAAAAAAAAGGAAATTATGATGATTGCTTTCACGCAAGGCTTTTCACAAAATATCAAATTACATGTACTATAAAGAGGCAACGCTTATATGCTATTTATTTTAAGAAAATAATTATATTCCCTTTGTTTTTTTTTGAATGAAAACTTGCTATGTTTCTCTCTGCTAAATAGGTATAGGTGCTCTGTCTTGGAAAAATACCACGCCAATAAACATTATTTTTGAACCATAAGAAAAACCGGAACATGTAAGAATAAGCTACTGGGCCTTGTAGAAAAAAATACGTTCTAAAAGGAGATGTTCCACAATTAATGTTCTTAAAAGAGATGCTCTAAAAAAAACCCTAAAATAAAAACAACCAATAAATAAAGGGAACGAACTTACTCAATTTTTTCTAGTTCAAACCTCCTTAGATTAGGTGAGGGTCCTGTAAAATGTCTGCGTGTGAAAATCTCTTACAATGGCTAGTCGTACCATCTGAATAATAATGCTTTCCCCTTAAAAGAATAGAGATACCCGTAAGAACAAAATGTAAAATTTAATTGATCTCATTAATTTTGAAGTGTTGAAAAAAAACGTACCTGTGAGGGCCAATTTACAAAATGGCGTCACGCCGTCGATGGTAGGTATGGCGGTTGCTAGAAATGTGAAATTCCTTTAATTGGCACGTATTTTCTTATACCGAACTAAAACTTAGTCGCCTAACGCGAAACACAATAAGAAAACACTTTGCAAAACTAGACTTTAAATCCCACAACAATGGCGGATGACCACACAAGATCAGCAATAGTCCTAGCTTTGCCACATTTCAGCACAGAAAAGGAAAAGAACGTGAAACCGTTCCTCTTCGAAGACACTCAGGTACCTCGGGAACCAAGATTCTAGATTACATGAGACATTTAGCAATATGTTGCTACAACGTTAATTTCGTTAAATTATATATAAGTTTTAAATTATAAACAAACAACCTTAAGCCCTATTTATATTCCGAAGGTCCTAATTAGTGAAAAACTACTATAAAAATACAGGATTCCCTAATTTTAATTGTTTTAAAGCGTATTTAACATAGCGCGGTTTACGCTAAAATATTATTTAAAGTTACGCTAAACATCTTCATTTCTATGTATTTTTGCCAACCCTTAATAAATAAATCCCTAAACAAGAATTGCCAGTTTTCATTTTTAAACACATTTTAGTGACGTCAGCCTCAATTTTTAAAATTAATTAACACACCCCTACTTAAGTCCTTCATTTGAAAATTAAATTTTTCTTTATATTTATGAAAATCATTAAAAACAAGTTTACTTTAGAGAATAATAATAATATTATTAAAGTTATTAAGAACATATTAAAAATTCTAAAATGACCAGCTTAGTAACAATATAAACGGCAACATTTTCTCTTATCAGAGCCCATTGTGCGTACAAATTGATAGCGCACTCACCTTGCAGGTGAAATCTGACGTTTAGTACCAAAAATGGCTTTACAAAACAATAATATTTGGTATTTTGGGCAAAGTTTTCCAATTATTAAAAATATCTGGTTTTAAAGTAAAATAAAATAAAGTGTATAATATTCCTTGTATTTTGTTTTATACGCACGCTTTTTCTCAAGCCGAGATTGCGGGTATAAGTTATTTTAAATGTGTTGTGAAATTGAAATGACCAAAATAATTCTAAGTTTTTATTTTTCTTCATGGATTATTTATTAATTTAAGGTAAGAAATTTAAATTTAGTAAAATCAATAGGCCCTATCTGACATTAAATTTCCCTTTGAATATTTCCGAACTATAAAATGATTATTAAACTTAACCAAAACTAACCACAAAATTCTTAATTTGCAAATTTTATTGTAAAATATTTACTAGATTATATTTATACTTGTAACGACCAAAAAGGTTGTTACAAATTCCACCCTAACCTCCCAGAGAAAATTTAACAAATTTTCGTCCTAAAGCTACTTAGAACACATACTATACATACATCTATTCCAACTCCAAGACTAATCATGTACACAAGGTTTTAAATCCTTGGCGTGCCAAATACCACGAGGTCTACCATCCAGATCACAAAGTTCATAGGTCCATGGCGACACTTTCTTCCTAATAACAAAGGGTCCAACATACTTAGCCGCTAATTTAGCCGAAAAGAACTTAGAAGCATCCGATAGTACGAAGTTTCTTCGGTACACCCTATCGCCAATGCCATATGATACGTCACGTCTACGTAAATCATACGTCCGTTTATTACGTAACGCTGCTTTTTCTAAACTCGCTTTAACATCTGCATGTAGCTTTTTAAAAGCTTCCATTCTATTCGTTAATAATTTCTTCTCACCCGAAAACTGTGACGAATCAAAGTTTGTATTATCAGGATCAAAATTATTTGGCATATTAGCACCAAAAACAACAAAATATGGACTATGTCCAGTAGATTCATGTACCTGAGTACGGATGGCGCAGGTCAACTTCGACAGATTTCGATCCCAATCACGATGGTTTTCGTTAACATAACATCGAATCATAGTTCCCAGAGTTTTATTTGCTCTCTCCGTAGGATTAGCCTGGGCATGGTAGTTTGCTGTAAAAGATATTTTTATACCATAAGATTCCATAAGACCACGAAATTCCTTCCCACGAAATTGTACACCATTGTCACAAATCAGACGTTTTGGCTGACCAAAAATCAGTAACCAATTATCTTCAATCGCCCGACAAACCAAATTTGCTGATGAATTTCTCAATGGAATAGCCAATGTAAATTTACTAAAGCTGTCAACAATAACCAAAATATATTTAAATCCACGAGTTGAGCGCGGTAATGGACCTATTAGATCACAAGTAATAACTTCAAAAGGCTTATCTACCACCTGGTGTGGTTGCATAAGTCCAGCGGGCTTACTTTGTTCGGGCTTACACCTTGAACATACTGAGCACCTCCTTACATAACGAGTAATATCTGACTTCATTTTGGGCCAATAATATTTTTGGCTCACCCTATAAAAAGTTTTTAGAATTCCAGGATGACCGGCACATGGATCGTCATGACATTTGTACAAGATGTCCTTCCTATCAGGTTTTGGAACAACACGCTTCCAATGTTCCTTTTCTTCAGACAATTCAGGAAACGTTCCCAGCTTATTATACTTATATAAAATCGAACCCACAACTCTCCAAGATGAAAACTTAATAGGGTCTTTGTTTACTTTTAAGACCATCTCCTGATACCATTTGTCAGAGGTAAACTGCTGTTCGGACTCCTTTTCGAAAATTTGGTTATCTGCTGAAATATCACACATATTAATGAAATCTACCACTGGCACAGAACGAGATAACATGTCGGGGACATGATGATCTTTACCGTTTCTATGTAAAACATCAAAATTATATTGCTGTAATTTCACTGCCCAACGAGCCAGTCTTCCATTCGGCTCTTTTAAATTAGCTAACCATTTTAAACTCCAATGATCCGTAATAACCGTGAAGTGAGTCCCCTCTAAATAGGGTCGCAATTTTTCAATTGCCCACACAACAGCAAGGCATTCACGCTCAGTCGTCGTAAACTGCCTCTCACACTTGGTCAAAGATCTACTCAAATAACACACAACCTTCTTCTCCGTCGGGGTGCTGCTGACTCAACACTGCACCTATACCAAAACCACTTGCATCTGTTTGGACAAAAACGGTAAACTGAAATCGGGACACGACAACACTGGTGCTGAAACAAGGTGTTCCTTAACTGTACGGAAAGCTTCTTCCTGTCTGTCGGTCCAACGAAACTTGACATTCTTTTTCGTTAACTCCGTCAGAGGAGATACAATGGACGAAAAATTAGGAATAAAGCGACGATACCATGAAGCAGTGCCCACAATACTTCTTACTTCCGAAACCTTAGTGGGAGTGGGAATACGTAGAATAGCATTAATCTTTTCAGGATCTACATGTAAACCATTTTTGTCAACTACGTAACCCAAATAACGCAATTCAGCCCTACAAAATTGACATTTTTCTTTATTCAAGGTCAAACCGGCCGAAAGTAGGCGAGAAAATACTTCATTTAATACCTCAATATGTTTTTCAAATGTTTGAGTCACAACAATTATATCATCCAAGTAAACAAATAGGTAAGGTTCTAAATCCATTCCCAAGACTCGATCGATCAAACGTTGCCACGTCGCCGGGGCATTGTGCAAACCAAAGGGAAGTCTTTTAAATTGGAAAAGTCCTCGAGATGGTACAGTAAATGCTGTCTTCTCCTTTGAACTTTCTTCTAGAGGAACCTGAAAATATGCTGACTTAACATCCAAGGATGACAGATAACGGGCGTCACGTAATTTGTCCAAAATTTGAGATACATAGGGTAGAGGATACGCGTCACGTTTCGTTACCTGGTTCAATTTTCTGAAATCGCAACAAAAACGAAGTTTTCCATCCTTTTTCGGGACCATAACAATAGGACTAGACCAGGGACTATTTGAAGGCTCAATAATACCCTTAGCTAACATGTCCTTAAGCTCATCATCAATATGCTTCATCATAGCAGGGGAAACCGGGTAGTATCTCTGCTTTATAGGCTCCGCATCTGTAATAATTTTGTGTTTCACTAGAGTAGTACAACCCAATTTGTCTCCCATCCTATTAAAAACATCTTCGACAAGCCTCTCTAAAACATTTGCTTCCTCAGGAGTTAGGGAACTCCGCGACTGCAAAACATCAATCGTGGCTATATTCACCACATCCGAATTGGAAAAATGCCACTCACCAGAACGCAAATCTGGGACAATTTCCATCCTACCCCAAAAATCAATACCTAAAATTAAGGTATGTGGAAGATCTGGGACAACTAAAATATCAATAAGTCTTTCCTTATTTTTCAATTTTACGGGGACCCGTAGAATACCTAAACAACTACATTTTTGCCCATTGGCTACAGTAACCTGTAATGAACATTTTTCTAAATAACCTAAACCAATACTCTTAAGTAAATCCCAACCTTTACCTCCTATCAAAGTACTATTACTACCAGAATCTAAAAGTCCTAAAATATTTTTACCAAAAATTGAAACATTCACATAAGGCCTCTCATCACCATACGCATGTGCCAAAACAAAATCTAAAACACGGCGGTAAGATACAAATTCACTATCGACCATATTTGACGCAGTAGATAACAGTTGGTCGTTCCCTGTTATCTTGCTTTTCCGTTTCCCTGGCGTCTATTACACTTGGGACAGGTACGGACAGTCACATCTGCATAACCACAACGATAACAATATCTCTTCTGAGGTTCAGAACAACCGGATGCGTAATGACCAGTTCCATTACAATTCCAACATTTAAGATTCGAGAGATTCTGGTTTTCCGACGCTAGACAGACTTGCGGGGAAGAACTACGATGCTTACGATTCATAAATGCCTTAGAACAACCAGCTACGTCGTTGTCTGCACCTATATTGCTAGAACGGGAAAATGATGAGGTACTACTAGTCTCTGCATAAGCCAAATCTGGTTCCAAACTCTTATTTTTCCTAGGTGGTGGTACATACGCATTAACTAAGAGCCTCTTTGAATCAAGCTTGCGACACAAAGATAATAACTCAATCACGGAAGTAATATCTTTAAAAGCTAAGTGAGGTTGATAATAGGGAGCTATATTATCTAACAAAATTTTTAATTTAGCTTCGTTTGGAATCGGTTGCTGAAGACGAGTAAACAATCCATTCATAGCTGCAATGTAACTACCTATACTTTCATTTTCTCCTTGAGTGCGATGCTTGATTTCCTCAAAGAGCCTCCTGTCATAGTCTGGACCTTGAAATTCTTCGCGCATAGCACTAACCAATGACTCCCAATCAGTCACCCAATCTTTTATTAAGTTAAACCACTTTTTAGCTTCTCCCTCAAAAAGGTCACCAGCCTCCTCAAATAACATTTGACGTGAAACATGTCTGGAACGCTTCAACTCACTCACACGCTCTAAGAAACAGCTAAAAGTTAAACCCCTATCAGATTTATCACCAGAAAATTTTAAACCCCAATCACGCAAGGGGACAGGCTTAAACCTATTTTTATTAACATTAATCTCGTCATCATCACTACTAGACTCCTCACTTGATGTCAAAGAACCTGGAAGTACTGTACTATTTAAAACTGTCAAATCTAACAAAGTTGCACTTTTATTTCTTTTATCTGATTTTGTTTTGGAAATAAAATTATCATAGGCCAATAAAATGTTGAAACGCATTTCCGATTTTTCTTTCTTTTGTTCATTATTTTGCGGTTCCGACCTATTTAACCGACCTAAAGCATAAGCAATTTTTGAAGAAATCTTTTTACTACTTCTTACATCCTCCCCATTAAAATCATCTAAAAGAGCTTCCAATTCATTTAAAGCCGTTTTAAGAGCAGTTAGATCTTCGGCGAAAGTAAACTGGTAAGTAGGTTTCTTACAAGCAAGAGCGGATTTATCTAATTTTAAAGACTTTCTTAAAACTTTTCTTAGATCGTCAATACTGGTATCATCCGGATGACTAACACCCCTTACAGACAATTCATATAAAATTTCAGACTTAGACAGTCTGTTTACTTCTATTTTTAAGTCATCGGCCATGGTGACAAATAAATTAAAATACAAAAAAATAACTTCCTATTTAAGCAATAGTAAACCAACAATGATATTATAACCAGTAGCAATAAAACTGACAGAGTCACCTATTGAAAGGGTAATAATACTAAAATAAGGCAAATAAAATTAAAATTATTTAAGCAGAGTCGTATAAAACCCTAAATAACATTTAAATTTAAAAAAGGTTATCAAAATCCAATATTATAAAACCTACCCCTAAAAAAGGGCTGCCATGCCAACAAAATAATCGTGTAGCCAAGCAAATAACAATAGCCCCACGTTGGGCGCCAAAATTTGTAACCACCCTTAATATCTTAAACACGATACATAGGCATCTATAAAAAAAAATATGTAAAGTTAGAATTATATTATTTAAGTTGGTACTGATAGGTTGCCGCCAGCTTTTAACAGTGGAGAAGGGCTGGGTGAAATATACGAAGACATAAAATGCAAATAAACAAGCTAATGTTCATATAAAAAGATTAAAGGGCGCCACGTGGTTTTAAATCAAAACCCTCAGTACTATGCACAAACCACGAAATTGTTTTTTTTTTATAGATGCTATACCTAAAAAGAAAGCCACAATAGAAAAAGAATAAGCAATTTTTCCAGTAAATAACTAAGTATGTTTATTTATTTTTATAAACAAAAATAAAAGATAGTAAAGTAACTGCTATTATATTCTAAAGTGCATAAACACTATAGGTTTTTAGGATAAATTAATCCCCAAACTCCAAAAGAAACTGTTTAAACTACCGAATCATATAAAACATACCAAATCATATAAAACTACCGAATCATATAAAACATACATCATTGTTATATAGCGCAATGTGAAAGCTACGACTAAATAAACCTATGAGTTTAACTAAATAACCATCAAATAATTGTTAAATTAAATTAGGGACAACCGGTATACACCACTACCGCAGCTTACGTAAGCGTAGAGGGAGGGGGAAATATGTGTCGTTTCATAAATACGCAAATTTAAATTAATAAAAATATTAATAAAAAAAAGGAAATTATGATGATTGCTTTCACGCAAGGCTTTTCACAAAATATCAAATTACATGTACTATAAAGAGGCAACGCTTATATGCTATTTATTTTAAGAAAATAATTATATTCCCTTTGTTTTTTTTTGAATGAAAACTTGCTATGTTTCTCTCTGCTAAATAGGTATAGGTGCTCTGTCTTGGAAAAATACCACGCCAATAAACATTATTTTTGAACCATAAGAAAAACCGGAACATGTAAGAATAAGCTACTGGGCCTTGTAGAAAAAAAAATACGTTCTAAAAGGAGATGTTCCACAATTAATGTTCTTAAAAGAGATGCTCTAAAAAAAACCCTAAAATAAAAACAACCAATAAATAAAGGGAACGAACTTACTCAATTTTTTTCTAGTTCAAACCTCCTTAGATTAGGTGAGGGTCCTGTAAAATGTCTGCGTGTGAAAATCTCTTACAATGGCTAGTCGTACCATCTGAATAATAATGCTTTCCCCTTAAAAGAATAGAGATACCCGTAAGAACAAAATGTAAAATTTAATTGATCTCATTAATTTTGAAGTGTTGAAAAAAACGTACCTGTGAGGGCCAATTTACAAAATGGCGTCACGCCGTCGATGGTAGGTATGGCGGTTGCTAGAAATGTGAAATTCCTTTAATTGGCACGTATTTTCTTATACCGAACTAAAACTTAGTCGCCTAACGCGAAACACAATAAGAAAACACTTTGCAAAACTAGACTTTAAATCCCACAACAATGGCGGATGACCACACAAGATCAGCAATAGTCCTAGCTTTGCCACATTTCAGCACAGAAAAGGAAAAGAACGTGAAACCGTTCCTCTTCGAAGACACTCAGGTACCTCGGGAACCAAGATTCTAGATTACATGAGACATTTAGCAATATGTTGCTACAACGTTAATTTCGTTAAATTATATATAAGTTTTAAATTATAAACAAACAACCTTAAGCCCTATTTATATTCCGAAGGTCCTAATTAGTGAAAAACTACTATAAAAATACAGGATTCCCTAATTTTAATTGTTTTAAAGCGTATTTAACATAGCGCGGTTTACGCTAAAATATTATTTAAAGTTACGCTAAACATCTTCATTTCTATGTATTTTTGCCAACCCTTAATAAATAAATCCCTAAACAAGAATTGCCAGTTTTCATTTTTAAACACATTTTAGTGACGTCAGCCTCAATTTTTAAAATTAATTAACACACCCCTACTTAAGTCCTTCATTTGAAAATTAAATTTTTCTTTATATTTATGAAAATCATTAAAAACAAGTTTACTTTAGAGAATAATAATAATATTATTAAAGTTATTAAGAACATATTAAAAATTCTAAAATGACCAGCTTAGTAACAATATAAACGGCAACATTTTCTCTTATCAGAGCCCATTGTGCGTACAAATTGATAGCGCACTCACCTTGCAGGTGAAATCTGACGTTTAGTACCAAAAATGGCTTTACAAAACAATAATATTTGGTATTTTGGGCAAAGTTTTCCAATTATTAAAAATATCTGGTTTTAAAGTAAAATAAAATAAAGTGTATAATATTCCTTGTATTTTGTTTTATACGCACGCTTTTTCTCAAGCCGAGATTGCGGGTATAAGTTATTTTAAATGTGTTGTGAAATTGAAATGACCAAAATAATTCTAAGTTTTTATTTTTCTTCATGGATTATTTATTAATTTAAGGTAAGAAATTTAAATTTAGTAAAATCAATAGGCCCTATCTGACATTAAATCTCCCTTTGAATATTTCCAACTATAAAATGATTATTAAACTTAACCAAAACTAACCACAAAATTCTTAATTTGCAAATTTTATTGTAAAATATTTACTAGATTATATTTATACTTGTAACGACCAAAAGGTTGTTACACTAGATTACTTTTTTATTCTGTAAAAATAATGAATTTTCGCTGTACAGTCCTGATTTGGCATCAAATGACTTCTTTTTTAGAATATTTCTTAAAAATACTTTTTTTTATCTTTGAGCAATCCACGAAGGCTGAAAGCCTAAATACTAACGTACCGTGGGTGCCTTAAGCAGGGTAAGAGGAAGTTTGTTAACACGGGACTTAAAAATTTGAAGATTTGGGGGAAGGAAAGATCTCCGCTGGCAGTAGGTTCCACAGTCTAGAAACTCTAGGGATAAAAGAACGAACGAAATGGGAAGTTCGGGGCCCGTCCAATTGAACCGTATAGGGATGCATACGCGCGGCACCACGAGTTTCTCTGTTGGGAGCTGCAAGAGGAGGGACTATACTGATAATCTGTCGAAGCAGAAGCCGTAAAAGTATCTATAGAAGAGCGATAGATCTCCCACAGCCTCGACGATGGGCAAGGGAAGGAAGTCTTTGAGTAAGTAAAGGCTAATTAATAAGACGAACAGCCCTTCTTTGAATGGCATCAAGAATGCTGAGGGTTGTAGGGGATGCCATTCCCCAGACATGAAAACAATATTCCAGTGAGGGTCGAATTTGGGACACATACAAAGTGTATAAATTGGAAGGAGAAAATACTTTTTTGGCTCGGAAAAGAAATCCAAGCTTTTTGAAGCCGCGGTGGCTATAGATACAATGTGTTTATGCCAGTTAAGGTTATTCTCAAATGTGACGCCCACAAGGTTAAATGTGTCCCCTGCTCTGTAAAACCTGGCCACTCATAAGCAAAGGATGAGTGTTTGATGATTTTTTCGCGACAAGGGAACATGATTGTGTTTTGTATGCATTAAATTGAATGAGATTTTGGCGCCCCAATCCAATATCAAATTGAGATCCTGTGAAAGAGATATCTGCATCGCCTGCGTTTGCTTTCCAAGTCGGGTTGAGAGATTGGTTTGGGAACCCTGAAAAGTGGAGTGAAGGGTCCTATCGTCAGCATAACAATGAATGAATTGATGTACAACGAAAACTTGTTTTGAAAAGTATCTCAAACGAAATGAGAAAATTAAAACAAAAATATTCTTTAAAACAATATTTCTGGTGATCAATTACTGTTTTTAACACGCTTTTATTAACTTGGGTTGTAACTATCCATCTGGCTATCTATGTAACGGAATCTTTGAGCCTAATTTTAACCAACTTCCAGCTATTCGATTTCTTTGAAACTTTGCACACTTATTAATGACCCATGACAATGCAATAATCTGCAAAAAGTATCCTGTTATCTTGTTTTTAATCGCCAGGAAAAAATTCCATTATATTATAAAAACAACACCTGGGTTGCCATCTGTTGGCAATATTTCAAACTTTGCCACTCAATGGAGAAGAAATTTTTAGTGGGTTGCCATCTGTTACAACATTCCAAACTTTGACTGGGTTGCCATCTGTTGGCAACATTTCAAACTTTGCTACTAAATGGAGAAGAAATTTTTTAGTGGGTTGCTACTCTTGTTCACTAAAAAAATTTTCGCCATTTTGTCAAGAGTAGCAAAACTAAAAATGAAAAATAATTAATAGTTTAAAAACTAAAAACACGCTTTTATATGCAACCGAATTAAAAATTAGAAAATAATTTTTCATTAAAAAATATTGTCATTTCATAGTAAAAAGCGTGGGGTGTTTAATATA
>JACEGR010004281.1:0-89704 GCA_014170235.1 Listronotus bonariensis
AGGTATAAGACTTTTCGCGACAGCAAACACGATTGTGCTTTTTAGAGAGCTAAAACTAAACAAGAGGATCGGCGCTCTTAATCGTCTGCATGCTCATTAAAAGTAAGCCAAAGAATTGCTACGTGACATCTCCAAATCACGATTTAAAACATTTATGCTTAAAGTCCTGCTAAGAATCAACTCTGTTTAAACAAATAAAATCCTTTCAAAATCTCTTAACAAATCTGTAGAAAGCTTGCTTAAACTAAAATCTCCGATCAGGCCTGAGCCTCAACCAACTCCTCTTACTTCTGTCCAATAAAACTGGTGACTTTATTCTCAGTAACGCCCGAATTATTTTAAGATAAAATCTGATTAATATCAATACAGCTACAAATTATTGCAAGCAAACTAACGCTGATTTGATTTCAAAGGTCTTTAGTGTACTTGATAAAATATATTTGTTACCTGCGGACTCTTCGTTCATTAACAATACAATTTAGGGTGAACCGTCAAAAACGTACTCTTTATAGTCATGCGTTTAGCTTCTTATCTTTCACCCACTATTGTTTGTAGGATGTGGGTAACACCCAAAAGCCAATGGTCAAACCACTTAGGCTAAAAGCCTAAATACTAACGTACAGTGGGCATCTTAAGCGAGGTAAGAGGGAGTTTGTTGACACGGGACTTAAATACTTGAAGATTTGGGGGAAGGAAAGACCTCCGCGGGCAGCAGGTTCCACATCCTAGAAACTCTAGGGATAAAAGAGCGAACAAAGTGGGAAGTTCGGGGCCTGTCCAATTGGACTGTATAGGGATGCATACGCCGGAACCGAGTCGTGGAACCGTAAGTGGAGGAACTATACTGAACAATTTTTCTGAGCAGAAGCCATGTAATAAAAGCGATAAATCCGCCAGAGCCCGACGATGGGCAAGAGAGGGAAGCCTTTCTGTAAGTGAAGGATCATTGTGAATAGCTCTTCTTTGAATAGAATTAAGAATGCTTAGGGTTGTGGGGGACGCCATGCCTTAGATATGAGAACAATATTCCAAGAGAGGTCGGATTTGGGACACATATAAAGTGTATAAACTAGAAGGGGAGAAATACTTTTTGGTTTGAAAGAGAAATCGAAGCTTTTTTGAAGCTGCCGTGGCTACAGATACAATGTGTTTATGCCAGTTAAGGTTACTTTCAAATGTGACGCCCACAAGATTGAAGGTGTCTTTGCTCTGTAAAACTTGGCCGCTCATAAGTAGAGGATGAGTATTTGATGACTCTTTTCGCGACAAGGAACATGATTGTGTTTTGATGCATTAAAATGGACGAGATTTTTGGCGCCCCAATCCAATATTAAATTAAGATCCTGCGAAAGAGATATCTGCATCGCTCTGCGTTTGTTTTCCAAATCAGGTTTAGTGATGGGTTTAGGAACCTGAAAACTGGAGTGAAGGGTACTATCGTCGGCGAAACTATGAATGGAATTAGTTGTGGACGAGAGAAGGTCAGTTGATGTGAAGAAGAAACAATGTTGGTGCCAGAACTGAGCCCTGAGGTACTCCAGCATTTACTTGGTGAAAGCTTGAAGAATGGCCGTCCACAATAACTGATATACGTCGATCAGATAGATAACTAGAGAGCCAAGTACAGAGTTTAGTTGAAAGACCATAGGAGGGAAGTTTATTAAGAAGTGCAGCATGCCAGACCTGGTCAAAAGCTTTGGATATATCAAGAGCAACGATCTGGGACTCACCTAGAAACTCAAGAGACTTATTCCAGCAGTGTGATACGAAGGAAAGAAGATCTGCTGTACTTAATTTTCACCAACTTCCAGCGATTCGATTTCTTTGAAACTTTGCACACGTATCAGACCCATGACAATGCACAATCTGCAAACAGTATCCCGTTATCCTGATTAGATCGCCAGGATAAATAAATTCCTTTATAGATCTTCTATAGGAGAGTAACAGAGAAAAAGCTAGTGCGCGATCTGCGCATGCGTGACACGGTTCGGACGTACTCTCAGCATAAGGCTGACAGAAACGTGTTCAGGTAGTTGCGTTCTCCTGAAACCCCCATGCAACAGTGAAGCTTTAAATGAAATGATTAGATTACGAAAATAGTTCGTGAAACATTTCAATATCACATGTCCGCAGAAAACTAATTGATATATCGAACTAAAAAAATGTTAGAAAATAAATAATAGTTTAAAAAACTAAAAACATCGCGCAACCGAACTAAAAATTAGAAAATAATTTTTCATTACAAAGAGTTTGTATTACAGTAATAAAAGGTCAAACAATGAATCATAATTATTATATACCTCAAAATAGAATTATAATAAAATTTAAGATAATAACAGAATAATCACTTCAGAATAAAAGAGGGTGTTATTTAGTAAGTGTCCGATATTTCGGAGAGTGATTTTTTCAAGTATTTTTAAGGTAAAAAGTTCCTATGAACGTGTGGTCTAAGATGCTTCGTTTCAAGATACAGGTGTCAAAGTTTTATTTTTATTTATGTTTTTTTCTGCATAATTTCCAGGTGGGCATTTCAACATTTATTGTCGATTGCTTGATCTGGTTTTTCATCCTGTCTTTATTCGGCGTTCGTCTGTTACTTTGCTTTATATTTCATGTTGACTAAGCAGTATGCATCTACTAATTGCTTAGCATATTTATTACTGTACGCATGCATCGATTATCTGAAGTCCAAAACCAAACCAAAATATTTCTGAAAACGGTTGCTCCTAGCGTCATCTAATAAGAGTACCTTTTTACGTAAAATGACTAAGGAATCCATTTCTTTTAACAAAAATGTAAATACAGGGTTGTACAAAAAGTCATGAGCCTTTGAAAGTGAGAATATACATGTGGCTAGCGCCCTCTACAAGTAAGAGCTAAATTAAGAACAAATTCAAATTTCTATGTCAAAAACCCCCAGGTACCAATTTTCGTTCGGAAATCGGCATTATTTAGGAAATTATGCAGAAAAAAACATAAATAAAAATAAAACTTTGACACCCTGTATCTTGAAAGCGAAGCATCTTAGACCACACGTTCATAGGAACTTTTTACCTTAAAAATGTACCGTGGGTGTCTTAAGCGAGGTAAGAGGGAGTTTGTTGACACGGGACTTAAATACTTGAAGATTTGGGGGGAAGGAAAGACCTCCGCGGGGCAGCAGGTTCCACAATCTAGAAACTCTAGGGATAAAAGAACGAACAAAGTGGGAAGTTCGGGGCCTGTCCAGTTGACCGTATAGGATGCATACGCGCGGAACCACGAGTTTCTCTGTTGGGAACCGTGAGTGGAGGAACTATACTGGACAATTCTTCAGAGCAGAAGCCATGGAAGTACCTATAAAAAGCGATAATCCCCCACAGCCCGACGATGGACAAGAGAGGGAAGCCTTTCTGTAAGTGAAGGATCATTAATGAGACAAATAGCTCTTCTTTTGAATAGAATCAAGAATGCTTAAGGTTGTGGGGGACGCCATGCCCCAGATATGGGAACAATATTCCAAGGGAGGTCGGATTTGGGACACATATAAAGTGTATAAATTAGAAGGGGAAAAATACTTTTTGGCTCGAAAGAGAAATCCAAGCTTTTGAAGCTGCCGTGGCTATAGATACAATGTGTTTATGCCAGTTAAGGTTACTTTCAAATGTGACGCCCACAAGATTGAGGTGTCTTTGCTCTGTAAAACTTGGCCGCTCATAAGTAGAGGATGAGTATTTGATGACTCTTTTCGCGACAAGGAACATGCGATTGTGTTTTGACGCACTGAAATGGACGAGATTTTTGGCGCCCCAATCCAATATTTAATTAAGATCCTGCGAAAGAGATATCTGCATCGCTCTGCGTTTGTTTTCCAAGTCAGGTTTAGTGATGGGTTTAGGAACCTGAAAACTGGAGTGAAGGGTACCACTCGTCGGCGAAACTATGAATGGAATTAGTTGGGGACAAGAAGGTCGTTGATGTGAAGAAGAAACAATGTTGGTGCCAGAACTGAGCCCTGAGGGACTCCAGCATTTACTTGGTGAAAGCTTGAAGAATGGCCGTCCACAATAACTGATATACGACGATCAGATAGATAACTAGAGAGCCAAGTACAGAGTTTAGTTGAAAGACCATAGTCGGGAAGTTTATTAAGAAGTGCGGCATGCCAGACCTGGTCAAAAAGCTTTGGATATATCGGGCAGCAACGATCTGGGACTCACCTAGAAACTCAAGGGACTTATTCCAGCAGTGTGATACGAAGGAAAGAAGATCTCGCTGTAGATCTTTTGTGGCGAAAAAATCCATACTGCCCCGTCATGCAAAAATTGTGCCTTGTGTTTTTCTAAGACAGATTACCACTAGCGTAGATAAGTGGGGGAAGGGCTAAGACGGGTAATAACCCCCTCCTCCAGGGAAGTTTAAAAACTTAAGACTAATTAGAAATGAGGTTGTGAAGTAGAGTGTTGATTTAATAGCTTTTTAGTAGTATTTGGTACCTAGTAATTTATGCATAATATAACATGTTTTAGTACAATGAAAATCGGTAAATATGCTTTTTTTTTAAGGTGAGTATCTTTTTTTTTTGTTTTTTAAAATTTTTTTGGCCGATTTTCAATTGCCATATAAAACGAAGGTGAAACCAAGGTTAGTTTATATTTTTAAGGTTGCGACATATCCTCAACTTGGTCTCTTTGTTTGACCTCCGGACAGTGCGGTAGTGCGTAGAGGACTACAAAGTTCTTCCCGGAGTGGCGGCTAGAGGTGTCGTACGAACGTTTTTACCTTCGGGGATCAAGGAAAGATTCACACTAAATTGACGGCATCTTTCTTCTGGATCTAAGCGCTGTGAGCGAAGATTCCTATAAGCTGATGGTATCCTGTTTGGTGGTGAACATGAGGTTTTTCTCAAATGGCGGGAAATAGATGGGCGTGCCATGGGAACTGTCAGTAGTGAAAGTGAAGGTTATACGTAACAGCAGTAGCAGATATTGGTTGGACAGCCGACAATTTATGTATTGCTTCGAATGTTGAATTGTTTGTTTTCTTTTGGAATTTCTGGGAGCTACGAGCTCGATTATCCAGATTTTCCGCCGACGAAGCCCTGGAAAGCATAGTCCGGAAGGGGGAGAGTGGTGGATTGGACCTGAAAGGACCAAAACCAAGAAAAAAAATAGAGAGAATAGAGAGAGAATATCCTCAACTTTTAGGCGGTTCGAGGTCGGAGACGCAAGGAAGGACACTCCACGGAAAAAAGTTGGCAAGACTGGGTAAAATCAAAGCTGATCAATCCAGTGGCGTCTAGAATTTGCGCATTTCATTATGCATTGTTTTGAAAGTGATATTTGTTGAGAGATGTAATTCTAATTTTTTTAATTTAAAGTAAAAGAATTTACAACTTAATAATAATCAAAAACTGTTGTGTAAACGGTTGTTCTACTAATACAATAAACTGTATATCTCCGGCACTGAACAACATGGCCGAAAAATGGGAGATGTGACGTCATAACACGTCAAAGCAATATGGCCAAATGTCGTGACCCTATAGACCGACTTTGATTGAAACATACTTCATTTAGAGAAACACTATTTGACACGAAAGATGAATTCAAGCTTTTTGGCGCTGCTGTCTCTATAATTACTATGTGTTAGGCGGTGGCGTAGCTTGGACTAATGTAGACGTGGGCAAAGTCGCATCAGTAAGACCTTTTCGTTGCCAAGGTTTATTCAATAAATTTATCAAATATATTTTGACATAACACACCTACTCAGGATAGTAAAAAGTCTAAATGCGAGGTGGGAGAATATTAAGAAGGCATATAGGTAAAAAGTTATATTTTTTAAAATACAAACACCGGCACCCCGTAACTTCGTCCGCGGTCTGACCGTAACGCTCATTAGGCTACCGTACTTCGAACAGAAAAAGCAGGACGGAGGTCAACAAATTCTTTCCTATAATGCGAATAGTTTGTTTGGGTCCGTGCGTTTACCCTCAACTGGCTTTCTGCGATGTATTGTAGGATAAGGACTCCCTTAATAAGTATAGTTTTATTTATGTCGGTTTTGGGTGTGCCTTATTTTGGTCTTATTTTAACTTCGAAACTGTTCGTCTAACCGAACGACTGCCGATCACAAAATGGAAAAGTTTTTGGAAGTAAAAATGGTAATAGTTCGATATAGCGGTTTTCGCTATTATAAGAGATTTTCGAAAATTCTTTTTCAGGGCGTTTCTATAGGTCGATTATGACACAAATCTGTGTGCGCGTTTTCCAAAATCCATTTCTATAATTTATTATTAATAAAAACATATTTACGGGACGGTGGAGTGAACAGGGGTGCTGGGTGGGGACAAAACAGTATAAATCCAACGTCAAACACAAGAAAACATTAATACACTGCACTCGGGGCACATGAAAATGTAAATTAATTTTGAAAAGTATTAAATTTTTCGAAAACTATCCCACACATATGAGATATCTCGTCCGCCATTAATTAAAGAAGGAAAATTCATTTTGGTCAGCTGATAACATGAAGTTCGTCATTATAAAAATGACAGTCTTGATAGAAGCAGCGTTGCCAAACTTCTTATGAAGAATTAACACCAAGCCTATTTCGGGGATTATCCACCATTTCCATGAGAAACAATGGTATTTTTTGTAGAAATGCCTCCTTCTTTATGTTTAGGTATTTTCCTTTTTTCTCTACAAATTATAATAGGAAGAAGGAATAACTTAATTTTTCATATGAATTTTGTCCTGTATCTTCCTTTTTTTAAGCTATTGACACTTTCTCACTTTATTTGGCAACATCGCAAGACATTTACAGTTCTATTGCAAACTCTTCTTTTATGCAGTGACAGCCATGGCGGGATTGTTGTACTATTATTTATTTTTAATTTTTTTAAACAATTTTTTGGACATTTTTGTAAACAGAAAGTGCGGTGTGTACTGTGAAATACTGTTTTTTGGGCGTTTAATGTAGGATTTCTACTGTTTCGTCCCCACCCAGCACCCCTGTTCACTCCACCGTCCCGTAAATATGTTTTTATTAATAATAAATTATAGAAATGGATTTTGGAAAACGCGCACACAGATTTGTGTCATAATCGACCTATAGAAACGCCCTGAAAAAGAATTTTTCAAAAATCTCTTATAATAGCGAAAACCGCTATATCGAACTATTACCCAATAAAGAAAAAGTACTAAATATTTTTTCCCCTTTTTTTTTTTTGTTAATGGCACTGTCAACATGATTTGCAATAACTCTAAATTATGGAGTACAAGCACTATTTAAATAAGGCCGGTATTAATAATTCCTCAAGCTTAATAAGGCAACTTGTAGTAATTCTCTATTATCTCCTGTTAAAATAAATAAAAAGGAGAAAACCTGCGATAATTTGCATCTGGGTAAGTAAAGAGAGACAATGCATAAAAACTAAATTAATCTTATGCTAACAAACCCCGACTTCTTTGGTTGTAATGTCATTTATCTGTAAATACAGTAGAAGGCTATTTTCAGGACGTCAAACTCCTGAATATTATCCCGAAGGTTTGTGAACAAAAAAAACAGAGCATGTTTGACATTTTGAATAAATAATGCTCTTATTTGTTTTGTTTATTTAAGCAGATAAATCTTTCTTTAATTTTTAATCATATAGGGTTTTGTTTTATTTGAACAGGGTAGCTTTCCAGTGACGAAAATTTTTGTGCGTCACGCTCCAGGGCTTGAAGCTCTTGAACTGCTCTAAAAAGTTAGTCACTGGAACGCATCCTTAGACAAGGAAAGAGAGATACTTTAAGAAATTTTAAATTTTCGTTGTTTTTAACCTTTCTTGGCTTTATAATAATAATTTCTTTTAAATATCTAATTCCATTTTAAATAAATAATTTAAAAAATACATCCTTAACCATAAAAAACATGTCTGAAGCACAAAAACCAAAAGAGGGGTTGGTGCATGAGGGGCAAGGGGAAAGAAAAACGGAGTAGCTCAGGTGCATAACACTTTCCGTCACTGGAACGCCATAAAGTAGAACGAAATGCTCCTGAGCTACTCGGGAGCGCTCTATTTGCGTCACTGGAAAGCCACTCAGATATAATATTGAGTTGTATAATTAATAAGAAATCAGGGAAATATGACAGATGATCGCGGTATAAGCAGAAACTATATTCCCTTCTTTTATTTTTTTTTTTTTGTTAAGGGGGAGAGCAGTTTAATATAATAATTTCATTATACTCAACAAAACTTTAAATGGAACTTAACTCTTTATTTATATCTCGCTTATTTTGGTATCAAATTACAGGCTAAAAACCTTATAACGATAACCATCAATTTTTAAATTGTTATGACAAGTTACAAGTGAAAGAAAATGAAAGAAGAAAAGCTATATTAAAGGAATTAAGATCATTTTACCACAAACTTGCCTTTTAAGGGGAAAGATGTCTGTAAAATGTTTTTTTCTTAATTTGCTAGTACAGTCCTTTAAGAACACAACTACTAAAATTTTAGAACATACTTTTTAGTAGTTCTTATATTACAGAATCGGTAAGTCACTATATTCATTGAATTTTTATGTACCTATTTAAACTTTTAACGCGTTTTTCTCATAACTATATTTTCTAATTGACGGGAACGATAACTTAAAAAGTTATTGACCGACTTGGCGAAATTTTGCACACATCCCAGCAAACACTATTTACCGGCAATGTACATTTTTCATATTGGCATTGATGGTAAAGCATTGGCAATTGGTGGCAATATTATGCCAACATCTAATACGTATTAAAAAGTCAACCCAAAATAAACACTCAATCGCCAATAAATTTTACATGCAGTCGAATTGCCGGCAAGCATACAAAAATGGCGGCATACCAATCCTGATTAAATAAAGCACGCGTTTTTGTTGCAGGCAAATAAATATTGGATTTTTGAAGGCAAACCTTAAACGCATATTCATACTTTTTAAACCATATTATTAACATTGGTATTCAACTAACATTAAATCAATTTTTTGATATGGTTTATTTATAATGGTAGCTAAACAACATTATTTTATGTTTTTTTACATAATTTAAAGGAAATGGACTTTTCATAACATTTTATTTACAATTTTCGTCAATAAGACGTCAGCTTGCTGCTTGGGAGTATCTGCATTTGCCCACTTTCGTGTCTTTTTGTTATCTTTTTGCCAATAACTTATTAATGACGTATGTCATCACTTAATCTGCAACACGTGGCCTAATAACGGCCAATTGCCCACTTTCGCATCTTTTTGATACCTTTTTGCCAATGCCTTGCCATTAAAGAGTGTTGGCAATGCCAGTAAATTAAATGTACTACGCCGGCAAAAATGTTATGAGATCTTTTTAACAACAGTGCTTTCTATGTGAACCAACAAAATTTCTAGTATTAAAAAAAAATTAAAGCAAAACGATGCAAAAATTACGCCAAAGAGTAATTTTCTTTTTTCAAGCATTGTATTCCGCCATTTTTTTTGTAACTTTTTAGGTTTACCGACAAATTATGATATTAATAAATACAAACAATTTTAGTTTTTATTTTCAAATTACTAGAATCGATGCTAGAGTGTCCGCCGATTAAGAAGTCTCTTTCCGACCTTAGTAGAAATATTAATCGTAAAGCCGCCATTTTGAATAAATAAAATTAAAAAACTGCCATATAATTTTAATATTTCAGTAAACTACATTTTGAAAATATATAATTATTCTTTTATTCAAATAAAATCATAAAAATCAATAAAAATTTAGGCATTTACAGATTTCGAGATTTTCTCCCTTAAGATGGTTTGTTCTGTGAAATTGCACTGCATCCACAAATTTCAGAAATGTGTTATTTTCTCACGTATATACCGACTTTTTAACACGCTTTTATTAACTTGGGTTGTAACTATCTATCCATCTATCTATCCATCTATCTATCCATCTATGAATGTAACGGAATCTTTGAGCCTAATTTTAACCAACTTCCAGCTATTCGATTTCTTTGAAACTTTGCACACGTATTAAGGACCCATGACAATGCAATAATCTGCAAACAGTATCCCGTTATCCTGGTTTGGATCGCCAGGAAAAAAAATCCATTATATTATTATAACCACTGCTTGATACCACCAAGTGTCATCTGTCACCTGTACGTCCCAGTGGTACCAACCACCGGCCATTTCAAGAGTTCGATCTGAATCGATTTTACTCAAATTTTATATTAGGTTATTTTCAGAAAGTCCATCTGAAAAACTTTGCTACTCTTGACAAAATGGCGAAAAAATTTTTTTAGTGGGTTGCCATCTGTTGGCAACATTCCAAACTTTTATACATACATAAATGCATATCGAACTAAAAAAATGAAAAATAAATAATAGTTTAAAAAACTAAAAAACACGCTTTTATATGCAACCGAACTAAAAATTAGAAAATAATTTTTCATTAAAAAAATATTGTCACTTCATAGTAAAAAGCGTGGGTGCATTTTACTATTTTTTCATAACTTTTCCATCATAGATATTGGCAAATATAATAATTATAACATTTAATATATTAAGCACCCCACGCTTTTTTACTATGAAGTGACAATATTTTTTTAATGAAAAATTATTTTCTAATTTTTAGTTCGGTTGCATATAAAAGCGTGTTTTTTTAGTTTTTTTAAACGAAGGAACAGTTTAAAAATGTAAATTCGGTGCTCTTTGATACAAGAAAAAATCACAAAAAGTTTAAAGCAAATAAATCGGCATGCTTGTCTTCGCGGCCGCCGTTGCTATATTTCTTTATGATATTATGCCGGTTGATGCAGCTGGTCATCGCACTATGGGATAGAAATTTATTTTTTGGTCAAAATTCTGAAACTTACCAATCTAACTTAAAATGAGGTGCTTTTTACTGGAAAAATATTATACATTATTACAAATGCTTTTGGAAACCTAAAACTTATTATATGTTATTATAAATTTACATCCCCTTAGATTATTATTTTTTATTGTACAAAATAAACTAAAATGTCAGCTTGTTTGGTTAATTCGGTAGTATTCTAATTAGTAATCCGATGATTATTATCTTATATGATATACAGGGTATGACAATAGGTATGATTTTTTAAATGGAATACCCTTAATATTATATCACCATCAAAAAATCTTTTAAAATGCTTTAAAAAATACTACATTTAATGTGTCTATCTCAATTAGTTTCGGAAATATGACCATCCAAATCTGAAAGATAATTTTAAATTATTCTTAGAAACGTAATAGAGATACATCTTCCCTTTTTTTTTATTTTTTGACGTATAAAATAAATAAAAACACTGTTTTGTTGGGTAGATTCTGTAGAATCCATATCTTTCATCAGAATGTTTTTATCGAGGTTTTTATCTTTTAGGATATACACTGTAGGACAAAACATATTAAATTTTAAAATGGAAAACCTTGTAAATTATAAAAAATCTTGTATCTGTCCTTACACTCAGAAGTAAAAGGAAGGCAATTGTAAGTACAAAAACTGATAAAGAAAAAGGTAAAAAAATCTTTGACAAAAGTAGCGAGACTTCGCGAGACTGCATCGAAAACACAACAATAGCTCTTATTAATTAAACTATTTTACTTTTTTTAGTAAACAAGGCTAATAATAAACTAAGTAGATTAAATGTTGTATATTTATGTTTACTTAAAATACATTTTCAAGTTTCTTATTACCCCAATAGAAGTCGTCATATCCTTTTATTAATTTTGCTTACATGTAGTTTGGAGTATCTACTTTGAAATACACAGCATGAGCCATTAAAATTTTAAAGTTGCTTTTTGGCCAAAATAATGGATTTCTATCCCATAGTGTATCGGCGCGTCGCTGTAAAGGATAGTGGCGCCTTTGTATAAAATAGTCCGATTGCAGGCGGCCTTTTTATGTTTTTTGTATTATTTTCAAAGGGTACCGAATTTGCGCTTTTAAAATCGAAGTGACTAGGGCACGTTGATGTGCCGCGATTATTTTTTTACCGGGCACGTATGACGTCACTACTGAGCGTGCCATTATTCATCATCAAAGTTGAAATTCAAACTATCCTTAATTTGGCTATATTCTGCCTTCTTTTGCACAAAATTCCTTGATATAACACTAAATTGGCATACAATATTTTATGAACATCCTTAAAAACCTCTTTTAGTTATTTTACACGTTTTTTTATTAAATTCTAATTTTTTTACGCCCAAAACGCTGCAACCATGCATACACCTATGTGTATAGTGGTTTCAAACATGGCGACTTGATTTAAAGCAAACCTTTATTATATTAATAAAGAAAGGCTTATAATCAGTAAAAAACAGGTTTTAAAAAGGTTTTTTAATGTAAAATGAAATATTGTGTGCCAATTTAGTGTTATATCAGGAATTTAGTGCAAAAAGAAGGGAGAATATAGTAAAAATAAGGATAGTAGACAGTAGTGACGTCATACACGTGCCCGGTAAAAAAATAATCGCGGCACATCAACGTGCCCCTTGCCGAATAGGGTTTTCTGCCAATTTTAAGATTTTTTAAAAATTTTGGCTTACATGTTATCTTCTATTTGTTCTTCGTCATAATATAATGGCGCTGTTATAAAATGTTTTGTATTTTTTGTAAAAACAAAAATTTAGATTTTTCGAAAGTTTGTCACTTTTAATTTGAACATTTGGCAACATCGGCAACTTTACGCATCCGAGTTCTATATGTAGAGGATTTTTTAAAATAAAATTCAACGTGACCGAAGTCACGGTCAGGTTAGTTCTTGTTAGTCAAGTCTCTTTTTTTTTAAATTGGCATTTTTAAGGAATTAAAAAATTTATATCCCTTTGACATATTTTTAATGTTGCCAAATGTTCTTCATATTTGACTTTCAATAAATGACGTTTCTTTAACCTTGTTTGCTAGTTTGAGGTTATAAATTAAGTTTTTTCATTTTCTTTAAATTTCTTATTTTTTCATCAAAAATATTCGGAAAAAATATAATTTTTACTTAATTCTGTATGTGATCTTGGCAAACATTCACTCATTTTACTCATTTTACCCCGCCCAGCACCCCTATTCACTCCCCCGGTCCCGAAAGCTTCTTTAGTTATAATTAATTAAAAACGGATATTTTGGATCAGCGCCACTTGTATTGTATTTAGAAGAGGGTCTAAAATCAGTAAGTATCACTTTTTTTTAAAAATCTTAAAAACGGCAGAAAACCCCTATTCGGCACTCTCCGATTGGTAATATATAGGGCAAGTTATGAAAATGACCTAGACAATTTTAGTTTTAAAAAATAAAACAAAGTTTTATAAGTAAATGTTGTAGAGAATTGAATTTTACTTTAGATTTTGTAGTTAAAGCATAACAGAAAAAAAAGTTTTTTGCCAATTTTGTTACTCGACACGGTCGACAGAACAAATTTTACCAAAATCTTTAAAATATTTTTTAAATTTAAATATCGTTTCTTTAAGCCCTGTAATTAATTTTTAATTTTTAATGAAAAAAATGCCAACACCTTTTCTTTTGCTTTATTGCTTTAACTTTAAATTTAAACATAAAATTTAATTCTCTACAATAATTTTGTTCCATTTCTAAAAATAAAAGTACTTTACTCTAGGTCTTTTTCATACTTTTAGTAATTTATAACTCGCCCTGTAAATTACCTATCGGAGTAAAAATTTTGTATTTCTCAGTTTTGAACCATGCGACCAGTTTTCCCAAAATGCCGATTTAAATTCAAAAATTATTGTTTTATTTTTCCTCTTGTAAGACCCATCCTGCGACACACTGTATACCTGTAATCCAATTTTTACATTTAAAGATGTTTCTTTACTTTTAAAATATTCAAAAATTCTTCCAAATTACAATTTTAATAAATAATATTAATTTTTCGACGAAAGTATCGCAATGTACGAGTATAATAAAAAATGACAATATTTTGTGTCTTTATTTTTTTTTTTTTTCAATTGAAGTAGGTGTATCATTTTTATTGTATTTATTAAAACTTAACAAGAAAACGAAAAAAATGAGCTCCTTAGCAAATCTTTTTAATGAAAAAGACAATGAATCAAAATAACGGTTGAGAATTTTAATTTTTTTAGTAAGTTTTCATAATAACGGCGGGATATTTATTGATGAAAAAATTATGTATAATAAGAAAATTATACAGTATATTTTCTTTAAATATTAGCCTAATCGAACCATTTATTTAAAAGATAAAAATTAAAAACCGAAAAAGTTTGAACTTTTCTTGAAAGTTTTTGAGGTTAGGGTAAAAAGGTTATTATAGGTACCAGGTGTTGCATCGCAGGGCGGGACATAGGAAATCTCATGTAATTTTTAATGGGGTCAGTATGGCACCTAATTATTTTAGAGAAAAATTCTACTAAAGTTTATTGAAGAGCATGCAAATCTACGTCCATGGTAAAAACTTTAGATTTTTCGGTTAACCCATTTGCTAGTTAGATGCTAATATATTTTTAAAAATTGTTACTTTCTTATCGCCTCATATGTATGAACAACAATAAAAATACCAGTTAGTACGATTTTTGATAATAATAAAGCACTAAATTTCAAAATGACAACGTAATGTCACGCTAACTGGTATTTTTATTGTTGTTCATAAATATGAGGCGATAATAATGTAACAATTTCTAAAAATATATTAGCATCTAACTAGCAAACGGGTTAACCGAAAAATCTAAAGTTTTTACCATGGACGTAGATTTGCATGCTCTTCAATAAACTTTAATAGAATTTTCTCTAAAATAATTAGGGGAGCCAATAATTGACCCCATTAAAAATTACATGGGATTTCCTATGTCCCACCCGGCGATGCAACACCCGGTATAAGTTGTAGGTTTTTTATTGTCGAAAACTTTTGTATTTAAATTTTTATTAAATGATGCTTGATGAACTTGCTGTAAGGAAAAAAAATTTGACCATTTTTACTGCTATTCCGCCTAAGCTATTATAGGCAAATTGGCGTAACCGACAAAAATTTAATTGTTCAGAATAAGCGAAAAAACTACAAAATTAGAGAAAAGTATATCAGTCTGTTAGGTAGTTTTCAAATCAGTTATCAATTTTTTTATTATTTCTTAAGGTATTCAATGCATGATTGTTTTTAACAACATCCTGGATACTGTATCATCATATAAAATTTAAACTAATATTTCTACGATAAAAAAGTGAAGGGGTGTCAACTTAGATCTTACCACTCTAATATTAATATATATATATATATATATATATATATATATATATATATATATATATATATATATATATATATATATATATATATATATATATATATATGTTAAAACAAAAGAAAATTCCCCACTGTCTTGGTGTACAATACAAAATTTTGTAATATATATATATATATATATATATATATATATATATATATATATATATATATATATATATATATATGTATATATCCTGCCGACTACCAACCAAACAGTTGCAGACACCCACGGTATGTTAGTATTTAGGCTTTCAGCCTTCGTGGATTGTCCAAAGATAAAAAAATAATCTCTAATAAATATCTAATATAAAAGGTATATTTTCAAGGTGCGTATCTCATTATTTTATTAGTTTAATGTTTTTAAAATATAATTTTAATTGTCTTATGTCTACCTTTGTGTCAGTTTTTATATATTTATAAATATAAGAATTTTAAATGTAAAAAATCATCCATTTAATATTTTGTAAATAATTAATATTGTTTTAACTCGTTATTATTTTGTAGGAACAGGCCAAAAGACTATCGTTAAAATAAATAAATAGATCTTTGAAAAAGCCTTCCATGTAAGGCGAAACGTCAGAAAATGTAAATTATTGTTTTATTAATAAAAAAACTTCAATCCCAAGAAACAAAGTAAACAAAAGTAAATTATAAGAAATGGTTTAAGAAAAAATTGAAGCATACATATATATATATATATATATATATAAAAATATCTAAAATTATTGTTCAAACATCTTTTTGTAAAAAGAAATAAAATATGTACTTTTTGAAAATTTACTTACCCCCTTTGGTCCAGCCTGAGCGAACGCCACTGCGGCCAAAAAGCCAGCACTACCGTAATTGACCACATTTTCTTCATATTTTTCAGGCTGTACTCTCTTGTGGTGTGACTCAAACCACACCAAATCAAGAGTAAAAATGTGTATCTAAACACACAGTTCCTGTCTTTTATACAGGAGGGACGTCAAGCGTCGCGAGCGTCACTTCAGCCCCCGATTTCCGACGCCCGATAGATAGGAAGCTACAGGTAAAAGAGGGGATTATCAAAAAGCTATTGGAATGTTTAAGAGTTTATGTGGCTTTTTGTTAATTTTTCGAATGGGGATAAGGTGAAAAAATTTGGAAGGCAGCTTTTATAAAAATTTTGCAATTTTTTTGTTTATGAAATTTGTACAAAATATCAAAGTAACTATACAACCTCATGAAGTTGTAAAAACAACTTATATTTTGTATATATTTTGCTAACCCTGTGAGATATTATTCTGATAACTGTACTTTCTGTGCATCTAGAGGGTTATACAATGATACATAATTTTTATTTTCATGCCACTGGCGTTCATGCGGGTTTTTGAATTAAATATTTTTTCGAGGTTGGTTTACATATTTATACTGGGAATAGTATGGATGGTGGAGGGGAGGGTGACCATGTCTTTTATGGCGGACAAGTTTAAAAAGTGGCCATCGGAATGTAGCAAATTGGGATGGCGCCACAGTAGCCAGTCAAAGCAATATGGCCGAATGTCGCGACCCTATATAGACCGACTTTGAATATTTTTTGAAAAATTATGCAATATGGCAAAACCTTTAAAATCTGATAGGGTGTTTTGTATGTAAAATTCGCTTTTGTTAAATTTGTATTAGGCAAGAGGTCAGATGCTTACTAGGACGTTATTAGGGGAGAACGAGGTTTTGACACTGGGAGCATATGGACACATTCAAATTTACCGCCATATCTATTCAAATACTCTTGGCGCGTTGTCCGGTAGTCGGGAAGAAAGTGCCTTTAGTGTTCATAGTTAATTCAACAGCGAAGGTACGTTATAGTTGAGGTAAATTAAAAAAACATACGTTTTTTTGTAATTTCCGAAGTGATATTTTGCCAGAGAATAAGTTGCAACTTCTCCGTATTCTTTTATAATACCTCTACTTATTTTGTCGTGTGTGTGTACATTTAGAATTTTAAAAATAGCTATTGAGGGGTTTTGTCGTTACCAGTATTTTAACGTACCAATGAAATGGCCATTCTGTCGAATTTACCATGGGGAGGGTATGGACAGTCGTCCAACCCCTACCCATATGTCCAGACCCTCCCCATCATTTAATTTTTAAGCTTTTATTAACTTGGGTTGTAACTATCTATCTATCTATCTATGTAACGGAATCTTTGAGCCTAATTTTAACCAACTTCCAGCTATTCGATTTCTTTGAAACTTTGCACACGTGTCAAGGACCGATGAAGATGCAATAATTTAAAAACAGTATCCCGTTATCTTTTTTGAATCGCCAGGAAAAAAATTCCATTATATTATAAAAACAACACCTAGGATGCCATCTGTTGGCAACATTTCAAACTTTGCTATTAAATGAAGAAGAAATTTTTTAGTTTTTACACAATTTGGTTAGTTGCACCATGGGTGTTCAATTTTTATGAACAATAAAATATAGGGTTAGTTGCACCATTAGTTCAAGGATTCCATAATAAAAATTACATTATGTGTAATGTATACATAATACATAATGTGCAATTAATAAAAATTAACATTCTTTTTTTGGATCGCCAGGAAAAAAATTTTCCTTTATATTATAAAAATATAAAAACAACACCTAGGTTGCCACCTGTTGGCAACATTTCAAACTTTGCTATTAAATGAAGAAGAAATTTTTTAGTGGGTTGCAATATATTGGCAACGGTCCAAACATTGCCTGATTGCCATCTGTTGGCAAAATTTCAAACTTTGCTACTTAATGAAGAAGAAATTTTTTAGTGAGTTGCAATCTGTTGGAAAAATTTTAAAATTTGCCACTCTTGTTCATTAAAAAAATTTTTCGCCATTTTGTCAAGAGTAGCAGAAACTAAAAATGAAAAATAATTAATAGTTTAAAAACTAAAAAACACGCTTTTATATGCAACCGAACTAAAAATTAGAAAATAATTTTTCATTAAAAAATATTGTCATTTCATAGTAAAAAGCGTGGGGTGATAAATATATTAAATGTTATAATTATTATATTTGCAAATATCTATGATGGAAAAGTTATGAAAAATAGTAAAATGCACCCCACGCTTTTTACTATGAAATGACAATATTTTTTTTAATGAAAAATTATTTTCTAATTTTTAGTTCGGTTGCATATAAAAGCGTGTTTTTTTAGTTTTTTAAACGTACAAAAAAAAGACAAACTGAACTTTTTATTCTGAATCCGTAAAAGCAAGCTGTCATCGATGTTACTGATAATAAGCTTAAGTTAGTCGAAAAGTCCCTAAAAGTACAGAATCACAAAGTCAGCTTTAGGCACCTATGCAAATAATCAAGGCTTGAAGGGATTGATAATTAATGTAAGTTTTTATCCAAAGTACGTCACTACTCAAATATTTTCTACGGTAACAGAAAACTAGTTAGCAGAATATTTAAATGTTCTTAATATGTATTGTATTGTGAGTATGCATTAAAAAATAATATGAAGTACCCAAAATCATGACAAATCAATAAAAATGGCTGGCCCGAATTCAACCCCACATTTTCGTTGATTTTCGTAATAAATAAGTCTTTAAATATTGTCGTTTAAAATGTTGCTGCTATATAGTCCAGAGCCCTCCCGTATATGGGGTGGATCTGGAACACTGACATGTAGTCATTTTTCTTGTTAAAATACCAATCATATTTCATGAAAAATATTTGGCACATTATTAACTGTTAAGATATATTACTAAGCGATACTTATACACAAAAACATTTTAAATATTTTATAATGTAGACGAAAAATAGTTTTGATCAAAAAGTGTCCAGACCCTCCCCGGCTCTCCCCACACACCCAAAAAACCTAACTTAGAAATAAAATACTATATCAAATTTTAGCTATTTTGCCATGCATAAAAATTGCCTATATTTTTTAAACGAAAACGATCGTCGCACGGAAAAATATCAAGAGACCAAATTACCTCCAAAGTAAAATGAGTATTTGCAAAAATATAATGATTCGAGGAAAAGCAATGGCGTACTTTTTTCTCAAAAATATTAAATAAAAATCTAGTTCGAACGCCCCTGGTAGAAAAAATGCAAACACTATTTGCCGGCAATGTACATTTTTCATATTGGCATTGATGGTAAAGCATTGGCAATTGGTGGCAATATTATGCCAACATCTTATACGCATTAAAAAGTCAACCCTAAATAAACACTTAATTGCCAATAAATTTTACATGCAGGCGAATTGCCGGCAAGCATACAAAAATGGCGGCATACCAATCCTGATTAAATAAAGCACGCGTTTTTGTTGCAGGCAAATAAATATTGGATTTTTGAAGGCAAACCTTCAACGCATATTCATACTTTTTAAACCATATTATTAACATTGGTATTTAACTAACATTAAAGCAATTTTTTTGATCTGTTTTATTTATAATGGCAGCTAAACAACATTATTTTATGTTTTTTTACATAATTTAAAGGAAATGGCCTTTTCATAACATTTTATTGTTAAAAATCATGCAAATAAAAATTAGGTCAAACAAAATGTTTATTATGTATTTTGGAGCGAATAAAAATAAATGATGGTAAAATTAGCTACGTTAATTTCGACCGAAGGTGACCGCTTTGTGCATTTGTTTTCTACGTGGTTTTCTAGCTTTTAGTTTCTTTTTTAAAGAAAAGAGTTTTTTAATAGACATAATTAAATGTATTCATTACCTAATAAGTGTGTGTTGTGTGATTAATTGGTGATGGCTAGTCGAGAAGGCAAGATATTCAAGTAGACTGTTAGGAGCTGTAAACATTTTGTTTAAAACTTTATTAAAAGTTTTAAAGACGTGTTAATAAAAAAATATTATATATATTTAATAGTTTTTTGACATACCGATAGATGGCGTAATGGACAATAAACTACTACGTTTCTGCAATATCTTCGCTTTTTATCGTCTAAACCGTACCCATTAGACAAAAATAATTCGAGAGCGGTCTGCGGTAGGTATAGAAAATTTTGGTAAAGCTTAAATAAAATCTAAAATAAAATTATTTACACAAATTGATTTCAAGTATTCAAAAATTAAAATTCGCTGTACTCAAACAGGAAAACGATGCTCTCAAGCCGATAAAAAATTAAACCTTTATTATTTTAATGGAACCCAACACCGCTCGCTACTTAACATGGAAAAACATTTTCGGCAAAATGATGGAAAAAATGAAACGGTGGAAAATAATTTAAAAACATATTTTCGTTTATATTTGTTTCGGTTTTTATATAAGAATCGGGAAAGAATTTTAATGATTTTTTTTCAAGCATTATGCAAGATGTTGATTTTAATATACAAAATAAAAAAATGGTATACAGGGGGATAAAAATATTAACCTTAACATTTAAATAGAGGAAAGTACCAAATATGGAATAGTATCCCTAATATGAAATACCGGCATTTTCCTTAAACGGAAACTCACACACGCCCGTGAAATTTATATCATCACAAATTCTTAAGTATTTAGAAAAACACAAAATTTTGCATGGCAGGCAGTATGGATTTCGCCACAAAAGATCTACAGCAGATCTTCTTTTCCTTCGTAAATCACACTGCTGGAATTTCTAGATGAGTCTCGGATCGTTGCTCTTGATATATCCAAAGCTTTTGACCAGGTCTGGCATGCCGCACTTCTTAATAAACTTCCCTCCTATGGTCTTTCAACTAAACTCTGTACTTGGCTCTCTAGTTATCTATCTGATCGACGTATATTAGTTATTGTGGACGGCTATTCTTCAAGTTTTCACCAACTAAATGCCGAAGTGTCTCAGGACTCAGTTCTGGCACCAACATTGTTTCTTCTTTACATCAACGACCTTCTCTCGTCCACAACTAATTCCATTCATTGTTTCACCGACGATAGTACCCTTCACTCCAGTTTTCAGGTTCCTAAACCCATCACTAAACCTGATTTGGAAAACAAACGCAGAGCGATACAGATATCTCTTTCGCAGGATCTTAATTTAATATTGGATTGGGGCGCCAAAAATCTCGTCCACTTTAATGCATCAAAAACACAATCATGTTCCTTGTCGCGGAAAAGAGTCATCAAATACTCATCCTCTAGCTTAGTGAGCGGCCAAGTTTTACGGAGCAAAGACACTTTCAATCTTGTGGGCGTCACATTTAAAAGTAACTCAACTGGCATAAACACATTGTATCTATAGCCACGGCAGCTTCAAAAAAGCTTTTGATTTCTCTGCCAGCCAAAAGTATTTTTTCCTCTTCTAATTTATACACTTTATGTGTGTCCCAAACTGGACCTCCCTTGGAATATTGTTCTCTTGCTCTGGGGCATGGCGCCCTCACACGACCCTAAGCATTCTTGATTCCATTCAAAGAAGAGCTATTCGTCTCATTAATGATCCTTCACTTACAGAAAGGTTTCCCCTCTCTTGCCCATCGTCGGGCTGTGGGGGATTTATCGTCGTTTCCTTGAGTAGGTACTTCCATGGCTTCTGCTCTGAAGAATTGTCCAGCATAGTTCCTCCACTCACGGTTCCCAACAGAGAAACTCGTGGTTCCGCGCGTATGCATCCCATACGGTCCAACTGACAGGCCCCGAACTTCCCACTTTGTTCGTTCTTTTTATCCCTAGAGTTTCTAGACTGTGGAACTCTGCTGCCCGCGGAGGTCTTCCTTCCCCTCAAATCTTCAAGTATTTAAGGTCCCGTGTCAACAAACCTCCTTCTTACCTCGCTTAAGCACACCCACGGTAATGTTAGTATTTAGGCTCTTTAGCCTCGGTTTGCAGTGCGGACGTGCGTAGAGGACTGGGCAACGTTCTTCCCGGAGTGGCGGCTAGAGGTGTCGTAACGAACGTTTTTTACCTCGGGGATCAGGAAGATTCACGCTAAATTGACGACATCTTTCTTCTGGATCTAAGCGCTGTGAGCGAAGATTCCTATAAGCGGATGGTATCCTGTTTGGTGGTGAACACAGAGGTATTTCTCAAATGGCGGGAAATAGATGGGCGTGCCATGGGAACTGTCAGCAGTGAAAGTGGAAGGTTATACGTAACACCAGTAGCGGATCTTGGTTTGACAGCCGACAAATTTATGCATTGTATTGATTGTTGAATTATTTGTTTTCTTTTGATTTCATCCACAAACCCTAATAGTTGGTTTACATCTGACATTTATTGCATGATATTTATGTCAGATAGACAATTCTGGCTAATGTAAACGGTCAAAAATTGAGGTTTGATAGAATTTTTTATTGTTTAGCCCAATTTACTTAGACTTTCACCTCGGAATCTCACTGAATAAGCTGAATATCTGTACATACCTTTATTTTGGTACAAAACATACTCTTCTAATAATCCCTATGATATCGTGTAAGGAACTCGAAATATGACAGGTCAAATGTCAAAAATCAGATTTTGCAAATATCTCGTTTCCTTTAATTTTAATTGCATTTATATTTATTATAAAGTTGTAGAACACAAAATTCTTTACAAATTTGATTCTAAGCATTTTTTTGTCATACCAACGTATCGGATAATAGAGGGGCAGAGTGTAAGGCACTTTAGTGTATGTACATATCTTAGCACGCAATCAATTGTGATATTTAGCAAATACTTAAGTAAAAAGATGAAATATGAGACTAAAAATCACGATTGATTGCGTGCTAAGGTATGTACATACAGTAAAGTGCTTTACATTCTGCGCCCTCTATTATCGGATCCATTGGTTTGACAAAAAATGCTTTAGAATCAAATTTGTAAAGAATTTTGTGTTCTACAACTTTTATAATAAATATAAATGCAATTAAAAGTGAAAGAAACAAGATATTCGCAAAAACTGATTTTTTGACATTTGACCTGTCATATTTCGAGTTCCTTACACGATATCATGGGGATTTTAGGAGAGTATGTTTTGTACCAAAATAAAGGTATGTACAGATATTCAGCTTATTCAGTGAGATTCTGAGATTGACCCTTTAATTTGACTAAAATGACTGGGGTATATTTATCATAAATATCATTCAAAAACCAACCATTACTTGACTATGGAAGAATGTATCTTTTTTTTGAGCTAATTTAAAAATCGTCTCTAGGTGAAATAGTAGTTTTATTTTTAGTTTCTTTGCCATAATTAAGGCCTAATCCATAGTATTGAGGATTAGAACACATCCCTCTATTCCGAGAAAAATCAAGGTTGGATCTTTTACCTTATTTACTTGTTTATCTGCATTAGTTGAGATGCTAAAGTTGGATATCCAGTATATTTGTCTACTTGGGAGATTTAATCAGGTCAGGTATCGACTACCAGTGCCGGACTAAAAAAGACTTAATTTATATGGGTTTATTTAAAAAAGAACAAGAGTATCTCAATTTTGTACCCTTAGAAATTATCAGTTATTTTTACTTGCAATCGATTTCTTTGTTGTTGATACTTCTTTTGTACCTACAGGGTGGCCTAATTGTCTGGGAAAGTCCAATATTTCTGTTCTTTAACGAGATATGAAAAAGTTTGTTTACAAAAGTTGCTAAAAATATTTTGATGTATACAAAGTGTCCCAAAAAGTTATGGCTAAAAGGTTAGTTTTTTTAAACCCCCCTTTTCGTTTACAGAATCGGATTCAGCATAAAATTTTAGCATAAAGTACGTTATTTTAGTTTTTTACTTGTGGCGATGTTGCCACGCTATTTATAATTTACTGAAATTCTCGTAAAAACATGTTACCCGAAAATTATGTAAAAACTGAATTAAATTAGTTATTAATAATACTTAACTAGGTATCTTAACACCCTAGAATCACCGATCCGATTTCACCTAATTTTCGGGTAAAGTGTTTTTACGAAAATTTCAGTAAATTATAATTAGCGCGGCAACATCGCCACAAGTACCAAAATAAAATAACGTACTTTATGCAAAATTTTATGCTAAATTCGATTCTGTAAATAAAAATAGGGTTACAATTTTTAAAAAACTGACTTCTTGGCCATAACTTTTTTGGGACACTCTGAATACATCAAAATATTTTAGGTTATGCACGTTTAAAAATCCTTAAACTTTTATAAAAAAATTCATATCTCGTAAAACAACATACAACCTGTATATCAGTTATTGTGCAAGGCCACTCTGTAAACTTTTACCAACTTAATGCTGGGACTCTTTGTTTGACCTCCGGACAGTGCGGACGTGCGTAGAGGACTACAAAGTTCTTCCCGAAGTGGCGGCTAGAGGTACCGTACGGACGTTTTTTTACCTTCGGGGACCATGGAAAGATTCACGCTAAATTGGCGGCATCTTTCTTCTGGATCTAAGCGCTGTAAGCGAAGATTCCTATAAGCTGATGGTATCCTTTTTGGTGGTGAACACGAGGTATTTCTCAAATGGCGGAAAATAGATGGGCGTGCCATGGGAACTGTCAGTAGTGAAAGTGAAGGTTATACGTAACACCAGTAGCAGATCTTGGTTTGACAGCCGACAATTTATGAATTGCATCGATTGATGAATTATTTGTCTTCTTTTGGAATTTCTGGTAGCTACGAGCTCGATTATCCAGATTTTCCGCCGACGAAGCCCTGGAAAGCATAGTCCGGAAGGGGCAGAGTGGTGGATTGGACCTGAAGGGACCAAAACCAAGAAAAAAAATAGAGAGAGAGAGAACTTAATGCTGGGGTGCCTCAGGGGCAAAAAAAATATAATCTACCCAATTTAATGCATCTAAAACAGAAATCATGTTTCTTGTCGCGAAAAAATCCATCAAATACTCTTCATTTACTTATGAACCTCCAAGTTCTGCAGAGCAAAGACACATTTTTCTTGTGAGTCTCACAATTGAGAATAGCCCCAACTGGCATAAACACATTATATTTATAGAGTAAGATCCCGTGAGCGACAGACTTTGTAATTTTGTAAAAGCTGAATTTGTAAAGAAAAGAGACAATCTAAAGTGAATACCTACATGTAAACACATCTGATTGGATTAGTCACATACATCCTTTTTTGTTGCTTTATTCGACGATATCCCAATACCTACCTGCTTAACCAGTAAGTTACTTGGGTACCTATTGGGAATTTAAATTAAGAAGCACAGTATTGCAATTCGGTCAAACAGCTGATAAAATGGGTATGTAGATTCAATTTGGTGAAGAATATTTACATAAATTACCTGATTAGTTATTAAATTTCACGAAAAATATTAGGCATCATTGTCTGACAACCTAAATAACACAAAGCAGGATAATAGTCAGTGTTTCGAGAAACTTTATATATAGCCATAAAGCGTAAGTTCTTTGTTATTTAGACTTGAACTGCAGATAAACCAAAACCGATATCGCACGTTTTGCTTCATTTCTGAATTTTTAACGAAATCCACGATGGCAACCACTTAAACGCTTAACACTAGTTGTAGACTAACTATTTTCTTATTTTTTATTACATTCATCCCATAAATCATAAAAATTCTTCAAAAAATAGAATATTAACTGCAACAACAGAAAGCAAAACTTGATTATGCAATGAGATTTTGTTCTAAATTTCCAACTGCAACGTTGCCAAGTCGCTTAATTTTAGTTTTCAATTAGAAGATATTTTCCCAGTCGGCAGACAATTTTGACAGTTCCAACCCCTTGACAGACAAAATAGGTGTGTAAGCACATGATCCGATAAATTTGAATATTTCTGTTTTTCAACAAGATATGACAATTCATTAACCTTTGGTACCTGGTACCTGCCAAAGCCACTAAGCTTTTATTAAATGATGAAGGTCTGCTGCTCACGGGCTCTTGGACTGTATCATCGCATTTTCACCTTTTAAATGACCCTTTCTTTTTTGCCCATTGCCGTAAAGTATGGGATCTATTAACCTTTAATATGTATTGGCTTTTATATGTATGGCTTCTGCCCTGAAGAATTAGCAAGTATAATTCCTTCTCTTCGTATTTTTTTTAAAGAAAAACTAATCGGAACAACCTGGTATTAATATCACCTGTTTATATTTTAATACATTTGCAAATATTTCCTATATAAATCAAAATAACAAATAGCAAGTATATCTATCACTTGATAAAATGCATATAATATTAACTGCCAAACCACGGCCGCCATAGATTTGTTTGATTACCATTTAGTTTATCGCTACTCTCAATTGTTTATCGGTGGCATTTGTTTATTCTGGAACGAGTACTTGAAAATCAGGAAGCACATATGTTTCATTGATGTACTGGATTTTTATTAAACAATTTGTCAACAAACGAAAATGCGTCAATCGTATTTATTTTGCAAATTGGGCATTGCGTGCATATTTAACAATAAAAATGAGCACAACGAGAGACCTTCAAAATAAGGTATTAACAGAGACAACAATGAGACGAGTAACTGGTCCTAACAATTTGTCCATTGTATTTATCTCTTTCTGGTTTAACGCAAGTTCCAATAAATATGTCTTTGTCTTTCATCATGGCAGGCTATCGTAGATGGGGCAATCATCGCTTTGCCCTGGCTGCCAAGTTGTTTACAATTTCTGCATGTAAACTTTAATGTCCTTTTTTGGCTCACATCTAATTCAGAGAAAGAAAATATACCATGAATCGGATATTTTTAACTTGACAATGTTGCCGCAGGCAGTCACGCCAAAATGTTAATCGATATTTGTGTTTGATATTTTTCAATGGCCGATTTATTTGGACAGTTTGTTTATATTTTCTGTGATTTATTGTGTGTTTCGTGGTTTTTTACCTTTAATTGGACTTTGAATATTGACTTTTATTAGTGATCACAGTGTATATATTCAATTTGTGCTTTTCAACAGATAATTTAAGGTAATATTGACATGGTTATCTGTAAGAAAAAATCTTTATAAAAACCAAATAAATGACATTTTTAATAAGGTGTGTGTAATTATTGAACTAAACCCCAATATTTTATATTAATAGGAAACAAAAACAAGTACCTAACATTAAGGGCAAAAAATAGCACAGCTATATAATTTGAATCTGGCGGGCAAACGATAAAGTCGACTCACGCGCCATCTGCGTTTACCTTCCTTGAAGACAGACAAGGAAGGCCCAGCAGCTATCTCTCTCTTGGATAATTTATTTACATTTAGTTGCTCGTCTCATTCTTGTCTCTGGGTATTAAGCCAGCTGTCCATAGAGCAGTTTTCCGCTCGCGGATGATAATTCAGCGTTGTGATTGGTTAGTTGCAAATTTAAAATGCTTTTCCCGCCATTTTCGACGCGGATCTGCAAAAAGTTAAGATGAAGTTAACTTTTTTGCGTTTTTCACTAGATTGTGCTGCTTTTTCAAATTAATAGCCAAGAACTATAACCTTAAACTAGTTGATAAGCTTAATGAGTTGTTGCTTGAAGATAAGACAAGACGTTAAAGATCCATTTTAAATAAAGAAGTGTTATGGACGACATCACCTACACTTATTTTAATTATTTTCTTCAGTATGATATTTGGCGAAAAAAAAATTATATTTATCCTACTTTCAACACGACCAAAAAGACAAGAAAGGAGGCACAGGTTTTGGGTTAGAAAATTTTTAGAAGAAGTTCATGAGCCAATATTATACTTTATTAAAGGAGTTAAGACAACATGATGATGAAAAACACTTCAATTATTTAAGAATGTCAAAGGAGCATTTTGACAAATTGTTACAGAAAGTTGAGTCAACTATTAGCAAGTCCCACACAGTTCGTGAGCCAATAACTGCAGGCGAGCGTCTAGCTTGTACTCTAAGGTAAATAGGTAACAAGAAAGTGTATGTGGTAAATAAAAGACTAAGACAAGCTATTAACCAAAGTTGCCTAATTTGCTGGATTTATTATTATCCATTATCCATTCCATTTGCCATCCCACAGACAGATGATGATTGACATCTAGTGACCTTCACAATCGTAATATCAACCAAAGAAAGTTCTAACATACCTATTCAAAACAAAACGCTTCTATATTTTCCGCTACAATGGACGTGTCAGCGGATTTTCTGCGCGTATTTTCAATACGCGAGCGGAAAACCGCTCTCATGGAAAGCCAGCTTTAGTTAGGGATCCCTGGACCATTTTTACCAGTCATTACTAACAAGCTAATTTTTAGTGAGTATCTTCATTTTGACGAGACGACCTACTTTTTGCCTTACAAAAATTTTTGTTGGTGTTACGGGCAGAGATTAAATATGTTGATTTGATGAATATCAAAAAACCAGGATGACGTACCTCGCAATTTGTAGGACAATCTGGGTGTTAAATTATATAAATATTATTTAATCAATAGAAAAAAAATCAGCTAATTAGTAATTATTTTTCACGACATCGTTAACCATACATGTTGGTGGTAAGTAGGGGACTCTTTGATGAAACATTACGTTTTGTAGGACAAATATTTTTTCGGTTTATTTAGATAATTATCTTTAAAATTAACGGAAAAAATCCCTGTTAGTAATACATTTTTGATATTCGTCAAATCAACACATTTAATTCCTGCTACCCATGAAAGCAACCACCAACGAAAATTATGGAAGAAAAAAGTTGGGCGTCTCGCAAAATGAACCCATATAACATTTTTTGCCGGCGTTGTAAATTTAATTTACTGGCATTGCCAACACTCTTTAATGGCAAGGCATTGGCAAAAAGGTATCAAAAAGACGCGAAAGTGGGAAATTGGCCGTTATTAGGCCACGTGTTGCAGATAATGTGATGGCATCCGTCATTAATAAGTTATTGACAAGAAGATAACAAAAAGAGAGAAATGCAGATACTCCCAAGCAGCAAGCTGACGTCTTATTGACGAAAATTGTCGCATATACTTTTTTAAAAGCTAAAATGATGCGATATTTTATTTGAAAATTAAAATAGGAAAAACACTCCTTACTGCATGCAATTTCCTTGCAATGCAAAGTACCATCTCTCGGAACACTGTCCAACTTGGAGATGCAGATTTTTACACTAGCCGAAGATATTTCTTTCAAAGCTAAGTGAGATCACCTACCGCAGACCGCTCTCGAATTATTTTTGTCTAATGGGTACGGTTTAGACGATAAAAAGCGAAGATATTGCAGAAACGTAGTAGTTTATTGTCCATTACGCCATCTATCGGTATGTCAAAAAACTATTAAATATATATAATATTTTTTATTAACACGTCTTTAAAACTTTTAATAAAGTTTTAAACAAAATGTTTACAGCTCCTAACAGTCTACTTGAATATCTTGCCTTCTCGACTAGCCATCACCAATTAATCACACAACACACACTTATTAGGTAATGAATACATTTAATTATGTCTATTAAAAAACTCTTTTCTTTAAAAAAGAAACTAAAAGCTAGAAAACCACGTAGAAAACAAATGCACAAAGCGGTCACCTTCGGTCGAAATTAACGTAGCTAATTTTACCATCATTTTATTTTTATTCGCTCCAAAATACATAATAAACATTTTGTTTGACCTAATTTTTATTTGCATGATTTTTAACAATAAAATGTTATGAAAAGGCCATTTCCTTTAAATTATGTAAAAACATAAAATAATGTTGTTTAGCTGCCATTATAAATAAAACAGATCAAAAAAATTGCTTTAATGTTAGTTAAATACCAATGTTAATAATATGGTTTAAAAAGTATGAATATGCGTTGAAGGTTTGCCTTCAAAAATCCAATATTTATTTGCCTGCAACAAAACGCGTGCTTTATTTAATCAGGATTGGTATGCCGCCATTTTTGTATGCTTGCCGGCAATTCGCCTGCATGTAAAATTTATTGGCAATTAAGTGTTTATTTAGGGTTGACTTTTTAATGCGTATAAGATGTTGGCATAATATTGCCACCAATTGCCAATGCTTTACCATCAATGCCAATATGAAAAATGTACATTGCCGGCAAATAGTGTTTGCTGAGGAAGCTACTCACGAAAAATTAGCTTGTTAGTAGTGAACTGATAAATATGGTCCAGGGATCCCTAATTTCTATTAAAGATTATGGGGGTAAGTATTGCTCCTGCTAGAAGGTTGCAGTTCAAGGAGTTAAAGTAGGTAAAAAAATCTCTTAAACAAAAAAATCGACGTGTCCCAGCGTTTTTCCTTAAAATGACCTGGAGTTCCCAAAATTAGATGTGTATTTGTTTTCAAATGACCACCCTGTATTTAAATAAACTGATTTAAATTTAAAAAAATAATTTACTAAAGTATCTAAAATTTTACATTTTACTGCCTTTTTCACCTTGTAACAACAAAAATTTTTACGGCCTTTAACCAAAACTTATGAGAAAAAAAAATTAAAATAATGCGTGGGTGGAAGGCATTAAGGATAAAACCGTCAAATCAGAGGAGGAGCTTTTTAACAAGAGGCGAACTGAACGTGAGGAGCGAAGGTGGACAAAAACGGCATTTCTTAATATTGGCAAAAGCTTACAAGAAAATATGAATGTGCTTTTTACAAATAATAAAGGATCGTCCAGAATTGCAACAATTCGCCGAACATCCGTCTAAACTAACTCAACCTGTTGCGAACACCTCCATCACTTGACAGGGGCTTGGTTTGGTAAACCGATGGCTCAAAGACGGATGATGGAGTAGGTGCTGGTGTATTTGGGGCAAGGCCCAAAGCGACTTTTAGCCTCCCATTAGGGAGGCAAGCCACTGTATATCAGGCAGAAATATATGCTATTCTAGCATGCGTTCAAGAGAATATGAGAAGAGGGTATCACAACCACATCATTCACATTCTCTCAGACAGCCAGGCTGCTCTAAAAGCCTTGGATGCCCATCGTATAACATCCAAAATCACGATGGAGTGCCTGAATAGTATCAAAGAGCTCGCCGCCAGGAACAACAGGATAGAACTTCTGTGGGTTCCTGGACACTCGGGAATAGAAGGCAATGAAAAAGCAGATGAACTAGCGAGAGCTGGGTCGTCTAGAAGGTTCAACGGTCCAGAGCCAGTACTCGGACTGTCCAAAAGGTGACGAAAACAACGATAAGCAGATGGTCTCAACAACAACATCTTGCTCGTTGGCATACATCACCTGGCCAAAGACATGCAAAGGAGACACTGGGCGATCCTTCCAATGAACTAAAAACTGAGGTCCTTCAGCTGGAGCGCACTCAGCTGAAGGACAAGTAGTAGGACTTCTGACAGGACACTGTCATCTAAGGAAACACTTGCAAAAATGGGCAGTTACAATGTGACCCATAACATGCAGGCTTTGCGGGGAAGAAGAGGAAACAGCCTCACACATAATATACAACTGCATTGCACTGACACGCAAAAGACACAGTCTATTTGGGAAAAAGACATAGCGGGAACCCGCTCCCGCATGAACATCTTGGCAGAAATCTACTAAACCTGATAATGGGCAGTGGACTTCTGTAACAAGGGAGGAGTGGACAATAAGTCAATAGGCCGTAGTGCAAGCATGGTCGATTGACCAACCCTACCTCAAACGAACCAACCAACCAACCACGTCCGCGCTATGTGGCGGGGTATGCGGCGTGGAGCGACATGGCGAATTGTGTCAAGTCTGGACCCAGCAAAAGTACCAGTGACGCAAATGAGAGCGCTTCCGAGTAGCTTAGGAGTATTTCCTTCTACTTTATGGCGTTCCAGTAACGGAAAGTGTTATGCACCTGAGCTAACCCGTTTTTCTTTCCCTTGCCCCTCATGCACCAACCCTCTTTTGGTTTTTGTGCTTTAAACGTGTTTTTATGGTTAGGGATGGATTTTTAAAATTATTTATTTGAAATGGAATTAGATATTAAAAAGAGATTATTATTATAAAGCCAAGAAAGGTTAAAAACAACGAAATTTTAAAATTTCTTAAAGTATCTCTCTTTCCTTGTCTAAGGATGCGTTCCAGTGACTAACTTTTTAGAGCAGTTCAAGAGCTTGGTTACTGGAAAGCAACCCAGGTCTGGTCGACGACAAGAATGAGACGAGCAACTAAATGTAAATAAATTATCCGAGAGAGAGATAGCCGCTGGGCCTTCCTTGTTTGTCTTCAAGGAAGGTAAACGCAAATGGCGGGTGAGTCGACTTTATCGTTTGCCCGCCAAATTCAAATTATATAGCTGTGCTATTTTTGCCCTTAATGTTAGGTACTTGTTTTTGTTTCCTATTAATATAAAATATTGGGGTTTAGTTCAATAATTACACACACCTAATTAAAAATGTCATTTATTTGGTTTTTATAAAGATTTTTCTTACAGATAACCATGTCAATATTACCTTAAATTATCTGTTGAAAAGCACAAATTTAATATATACACTGTGATTACTAATAAAAGTCAATATTCAAACTCCAATTAAAGGTAAAAAACCACGAAACACACAATAAATCACAGAAAATGTAAACAAACACAAATATCAAATAACATTTCGGCGTGACTGCCTGCGGCAACGTTTGTCAAGTTAAAAATATTCGATTCATGGTTTATTTTCTTTCTCTTAATTAGATGTGAGCCAAAAAAGGACATTAAAGTTTACATGCAAAAATTGTAAACAACTTGGCAACCAGGGCAAAGCGATGATTGCTCCATCTACGATAGCCTGCCATGATGAAAGACAAAGACATATTAATTGGAACTTGCGTTAAACCAGAAAGAGATAAATACAAATGGATAAAATTGTTAGGACCAGTTACTCGTCTCATTGTTGTCTCTGGTGTGGTGAATTAAGGGTTTTAATGATAAAAAGTTGTCGCAAAATATAGATAAATTATAAATTGGATAAATAAAACACTTGCGTTTAAGTTAGTGTTAAGTAATTTATTAATGTATTTTTTTGTGCTGATTTATTATTATTTGACTATAAGTACGTATTTACAACATTTATAATAAAAATTAAACATTTGTATTCTAACTAAAAAACAGATCACAATAATTTAATTTTATACAAATAAATACAAAATAAATAAACAAACATAAAAAAATAAACGAAATTTCTTTTATATTTATTGACTATAATAAATAAGTTGCCACTTACCATAAGGAAAACTAAAATTAAATACCATTAAAATTCTAAACTAATCCAACAAATATATTTTATAAATTTTAAACAACTTTTACACCAAAAAAATAGCGACTAGTGTCAACTTCTGGAAAGCTTTTTACAAATTTAATTTACAAAAAGTATTTTAAAAGGTTATATAGGGCCAAAATAATATAAACTTTTACCAAATATACCTTTTTTGTAAAATATGTTAAAAAATACATTTTTTTCTAAACGTGGCTCAAAAAAGTTACTTCGGTTTTAATATGTGTAAGATATGGCAGGTAGCGGCCTCTAAAGTTTACAATACAATTGATAGCAGATTCTTATTTCTCACCTCTTAAAACCCCCTAGCTGAATATTGTGAGAATACACCTATTATTAACAAAATTATCTATAAAAACTAAAACAAAATAAATGTTTAACACACTATATCTCCAGAAACCATCCACTTTTGGACGAAGGTAAGTTGGGTTAAAGCTAGTTCATAAGACGCGAAAAGCGAATTGCGAAAGCGCATATTCTGGCCCTCAAAATTCGCTTTTTTTCTTTCATGTTCATAACAGCTGTGAAATTCGCCGAAATTCTAGGCAACAACATAACCTACAAATTTCTATATTGTTTTCATTTTCGGTGGTGACGCTACGCTTGGGTTCTTTTGAGATTTTCTTTGTTTTTCCTTTTAATAATATAACATTTATCTGATGTCATGAATAAAGAATATAGCACATTTATTTGCCAACTAAGACGTAGAAACGCTGCAAATTTGTTATAAATGAAAAGGGCTAAAAAGTTAATATAAATTCAAATCAAAAAACACAAAATACTTAAGAAAATGAACACACAAAAATAACGTTCCAAACAGCAATGGAATGACATAAAAATAACAATAACAAAAATGTTTTTGAAATGACATATGACAAATAACCTTCTTGTTTCTACGCATATGCGCACGCGAATATTCGCTAGAAATTAAAATGATATCAAGTTTCCGGCCCACTAGATTTTAAATTTTGCGAATGCGCAACATCTTTAAACTACCTTTATTTTGAATTACCCGCCTTCAATTTAATGTAAAATGGACCAATGACAATGAAATTTGCGTTTTCGCAATTCGCTTTTCGCGTCTTTATGAACTAGCTTTTAGATCGTCAATATTTTACCCTCAGAAATGTGTAGTAGCGTTTTTGCACTTTAAGAGACACCCTGTACAACCCCTTAGCACAAAAATTTTAACCTCTACCCACTACTCATTTACAAGTCCATCAATCAAGTTTCTTATTTGAAAGTACAATATTTAATGACCAAGAAAACATCGATTTCCTGAATTTAAGAACATAAATTAGAGAATTCCAAAAACATATTAACCTAAGGAGAGTGGAAAATGTGACTTGAATATTAAACCTATTAAAACGACTTTTTCTGTTTTCCATTAAAGAGTATCCATTCTTATATCACACCTCCACTTAAATAGTGTAATTTACTTAAAAAAACGCAATTAATTTTAAAACCTATTAAAATAAGCATAGTATTTAAGCAACTTTGAAATATGAAGAAGTGAAAAAAAAAATGTATATATTTTTGGGTCGGCAAAACCGAAAAAAACAAAACTGGGCAACCGGTTTTTAAAAAGCTGGTTAACCAAATATTTAAAAACCGGTATTAAAAGCCGGTATTAAAAACCGGTATTAAAGACCGGTTTTAAAAATCAGTTTTTAAAACCGAAAAACCGAATCCGGTTTTAAAACCGAAAAACCGAAAACGGTTTTCAAAACCGATACACCGAAATCGGTTTTTAAAACCGAAAACCGAAAACGGTCTTTAAAACCGAAAACCGAAAACGTTTTTCAAAACCGAAAAAGGCTTTTCTAAACCATAGTTAACAGAAAATCGGAAAGTAATTATCCTCTATTAATCGTTTTTGCGTTGATTACGGATTTGCCCATGAGCTGTGGTGTTAAGTGATAATCATTATTCATCCTAGAATATTCTTCAAAAGAAATTGGTTAAATATAAATAAGAATAAAAATATAACATCCCTGTTAATAAATGCAAGATTATAAAAGGTGATGTAAAAATTCCATAGATACATACATACATATTTTATTTTTTTCCTCTGTATTTAAAATTGGTATTCTATTTTCGGTGTTTTTTTCTTGGTTTATTGATTAATAAAAAAACAGAAAAGGAAAAGTCGTGATTTTTAAATTTTAATATAGTGTATTATTATAGTAAGTTGTAGTTTTTATATAAACCGCAATCAACCAAAAACCTATTAATTGATATTCAAAGAACCGCTTTTCGATTTTGGTCCGCTTATCCGAAAAACCGGTATTTGAAAACCGCTTTTTAAAATCGGTTAACCGATATTCGAAAACCGGTTTTCAAATACCGATTAACCGGTATTCGAAACCGGTTTTCGGTTTTGGCTAAAACCTCGGTTAACCGAAAACCGGTTCAACCTGAAAAACCGGTTTCGGTTGCCAACCCTGGTCGTAAATCAATACAGGTGTTTTAGAATTAGTCCATTGAAAAGTTGTCATGGGGAGGTCAATGTAAAGATACATACACCCTTGTCCTATGGCCGCCATTTTGGAAAAGGGTGCAAAATGGTTTTATTGTTTATATGAAAAACTATGTTGAAAATTATCTTTAATTTTGAGTTAGTTAATTTTTTTCCAAGACTAAAAATAAAAAGTTATTAACGAAAATTGGGGTCACACGTGTAACATTTTTTAAAACCGTTATAACGTTTTTTCTATTCACTTAGCAAAAAAATTACAGAGGATTTTATAGAATAACATTTAAAGAATAATTTTGGTCCTATAACTTTTTATCATCCGATAAAAAATAACAAAGTTATAAACAAAAGTAGATATCAATTTCTGAAATTTGTCATCCCATCAAAAGTAAACAAAAACTTAGTTTACAGTGTGGTCGAGCTGGTTGGAATAAATTCGTTTAAAAATTCAGTGGTTTGTTTTTGGAAAAAACGTTGGAACATGTCGATTTTTGGTGGCTGTGGTCTTTTTATAGTAAAATCATGTATATAGGGTGGCCCGCAAACAGGCAATGACCATCAACTTTATTTTTTTTAAATAGAAACACCCATTTTTTATTACGTTTTTGAATTCTACATCGAATTCTAACTATTTTTCATGTACCATGTCTTATACCTAAAACTAACAGTTATCGAGAAATTCAGTATTAATTTAATACAATATTTATAAAGGGGCGTAGGTCATAAAAAATTATTTAAAATTAAGGAGGTTCTTTTGGTACATGAAAAATAGTTAGAGTTCGATGTAGAATTTGAAAGGTATAAAAACAGACGTTTCCATTTAAAAAATAAAGTTGATGGTCTTTGCTTATTTGTGAGCTGCCCTGTATACATCATTTACTATAAAAACACTTCAGCCAAAAACAAAAATAGACGTGTTCAACGTTTTTGCAAAAACAAACCACTAAATTTTAAACGAATTTATTCCACTCCCGCTCGATCACACTGTAAACTAAGGTGTTGACAAATTTTAGAAATTGATATCTATTTTTGTTTGTAACTTTTATTTTTCGATCAAACGATAAAAAGATATAATACCAAAATTATTCTTTGAATATTTTTCTATAAAATGCTCCAGTGATTCATTTTTTTGTCAAAATGAATAGAAAAAAGTTATACAGGTTAAAAAAAAATATTTCACAAGTGACCCAAATTTCTATTAATAACTTTTTGTTTTTAGTCTGACGAAAAAAATTAACTAACCCAAAATTAAAGATAACTTAATTTAAAACAGAAAATATTTAATAATTTTTTTTTGTGTGATCAACACTTCTTCATATAAATAATAAAAACCGTTTGCACTATGGCGGCCGCAGGACAAGAGTGGCGACCCCACAAACCTAAATTTAACATTATTTTGATCCCCTCTTGATAACTAAAAAAATAAACGTGCGTCTCTCCCAAATTGCATGCTAAGGCTATAAAAATGTTACATTTTAATGGACTAAATAGAGACTGCTGTAAAGGCTTGAAATCCTTGAAATCCTTGGGTGATTTTCAGAAGAAAATTTGAAATAAACTCTTGTCCTAATCATTTAAATTTTCAGATACAGGGTGGAAAAGTGAAAAAAAAAAGTGTTTTCATTATATCTGTGATACCACCTTAAATACTTTATTTAAATTTGGTACACATCCAGTATAGGGTTACAAGGCATTTTTGGATTTGCTGCGATTTTTTAATTTCTTTTAGTTGTGTTCAAAAGGAATTTTAACTAAATATTAAAAAAATATATATGATACGCCACTGCCTTTTTCGCAAAAAAAAAAAAAAAAAATTATAATACACATTTATTTCTGAGTAAATTTAAACTCATTTTCTTTTTTTGTGGATTGTATACAGGGTCATCCAAATTAAGTGTCTGTCATTTGTAACTTCGTTATTACTCAAAATATGAAACAGTTTAAATTAGCAAACTAGTAGCTTTTTTCACGCTCTTTAAGACTAAAGATTAGAAAAACAATTGACAATCGGGTTGCTGAGTTATACAGCGAAATACCCCTTTTTTAAATGGAACACCCTGTATATTTTATCACCATTAGAAAGTTCTTTCAAAATCCTTTAAAAAAGTCCGTATGTAATATATCTAATTTTTCATAGTTTCGGAAATATGGCCATCCTCAGGAGTTTAATAGTAAACTGGATTTTTTATATAAAACATCCTGTATATGGTATTTTCATTAAAAATATATTTTAAAGAGCTTTAAGAAAATACCACATTTGATGTGCCTATCTTTTTTAGTTTTGGAAATATAGCCATTTAAATCTGAAAGATAGTAGATATTTTCCCCGTTTTATTTCTGACACCTAAAACTTATTGCTTATAGCTTAAAGCTGTGATATAATGGTAATTTAACGTAATTTTTAGATTTGAATGGCCATATTTCTAAAACTATAAGAGATAGACATATCAAATGTATTTTGATGCTATAACTCAGAAACCCGATTGTCAATTGTTTTTCTAATCTTCAGTCTTAAAGAGCGTGCAAAAATGCTACTAGTTTGCTAATTTAAACCATTTCCTATTTCAAATAATAACGAGGTTACCAATGACGGACACTAATTTGGATGACCCTGTATACTAAGGCTTTAACTTGTTGCTTGATAGAAAGATGCTCTCTTGCTGTTGTAAACACCCTCAATTTCATTAAAATTGTATCAATGGTAGTATTATACCGGGTGGAACATAACATATACCATGTAAATTTCAAGGGTTTACTACAGAGCTACTCTGTACATTTTACAGAAAAAAGTTAGGATTACTTTCTCGAAACGACCACTATGACAAACCCTTGTGCGAAGTCATAAAAAAATTAATAATCGAATCTTGAATTATTCAAAATAATGTAATTACATAATTACCAAATTTTTGGTTCAGGTAAAACCAAACAGGCACCTACAAAATAAATGTTGTCAGTGACATGAAGAACAAGTGTCAATAAATCAGTGACAGTCATTATTTGAAAGAAAATTATGTTTGTCTGCTGGGTGGCTGCTGTCTATTTGGTTTTACCTAAACCAAAAGTTGGTAATTTTGCAATTACATTTAATTGGATAAGATTGCTTATTAATTTCTCTGAAAACTGGCAGGAGGGTTGGTCTTATTGAACAGTTGTTACATCTTTCTTCTGTAAAATGTACAGGAGAGCCAATAATTAACCCCTCTAAAATTTACATTGGATTTCCTATGTTCCGCTCTCGGCGACGCGCACGCGGTAAGAGACATTACAAAAATATAGATTTTTTTAAACTTTACAACCTTCTTTCTTAAAACTTAAGATGATTTTGAAGATAGCTTCATGCTTAATTTTTTAAAAACGAGATCTAGAAATAGCCTCCTAAATATTTTTGTAAATTTTTTTAAATATTTTGTTTAGAAATTATTCTCTGCAAGGTTTTGTTTCTAAAATAAGATGGGGTTTAAATTACACCAAATAAACTGAATTATTTAACCAGTCAGATAGGTCTTATACACGTTCAGCAGGTTCACAGGCAAACTGTGCAAAGAAGTCGATTTACCGTGTGTAGAAATCTAACAGGTAGAGATTAGACAAAGAATGCCGGCATGTAAACGTAGTGGCGCATCGGTCCTGCTTTCTTGCTGCTTTATTTGTATATGGACCTTTTAAATTGCCTGAAAGTGTGTATAGAAAAATATCTTAAACACTACTAAAAAAATTTGGTTTTATGTGTTTATCACTACCTTACCTGTTAACCTTATTATATAAGTAACTAAGTTTTCATCAGTCGGTTAGCTTTTCTTAACTGTATTTTTTTTTAACAGGATAAACAAAAAAATTACAAGGCCTGACAGAACCTCTCTCAGTTTGAATTTACCAAATCCCGGATTTGAAAAAAACTACTGAGATTAATTATACAGGCTGTCTCCAAAAGGTGCGAAAAAAATTGTACCACAAATTCCTAAAGCTAAAATATGACGACCTGATGCTCCAACTGGCCTTAGTCCAAAAAGTGAATGATTTGGGAGATACAGGGTGTTAAAAATGTATTCTGGTTTTAGCTTTTCTTATGTTACATTATTCGACTGAGAGAGGAGGGTATAGTAGGTGAGCAATAAGAATTTGCTATCAGGTTTATTGTTTACTCTAGGCAAAGAATACAAATCCATAGAACCCCACAAAGTGAGATTTCGGCGTACCTTAAAAAATTTAGTACCTACCGCGACCAACAGATGGCGAAAATAGTACGATGTCGCTTTGCTAATACGATTACCATTAGAAATTGATAGCAGTCGCTGACGAGCAATCGGCCCTATCAGTTAGAGTGAGGATATACACAAAATTTAATAAAAATAAAATCCCCGATAAATGGTAGTATCCATAAGATAATTAAATTTATGATTTCAGAATAGGATATATCGATGGGTTTTTGACAAAACATCGTAAGCGACATACGTCAGTTTTACGGGAAACTTTTTTTTCATTGGCTTTATTTCAGATGAAGATATGTTCTATATTGGTTCGGCGGTTCATTTAATTAATTGTAGTTATTTGGGTACACGCCAAAAATAAATTAATTGTACCAAAAACCAAAAAAAAATAAAGCAAGTAAATAGAGAACTAAAAATCGACGTTTTGGTGGCAAGTCTGCCACCGTTGTCAAGATAAGTTAAATAAAAATAAAAAAATTAAAAATTAACTATTATTTAGGTTTAGAATTTTAAAATTTTTAGCTTTTTTAGGAGATTCTGAAAATTTTGACATTAAATGTTAAATATGTTTGTTTTGTAATTTAAATTAAGAAGAAATCTAAAATAAAAAACATTCAGATCCCGCTTTTTCTTTAAAAATAACGCGATGGGAAGAAAAATCGTTTCCCGTAAAATTGGCGAATGTCGCTTACGATGTTTTGTAAAACGCATCGATATATCCTATTCTGAAATAATAAATTTAATAATCTTATGGATACTGGGTCCATTTATCGGGGATTTTATTTTTATTAAATTTTGCGTATATCCTCACTCTAACTGATCGGGCCGACTGCTCGTCAGCGACTGCTATCAATTTCTGATGGTAATCGTATTAGCAAAGCGACATCGTACTACTTTCGCCATCTGTTGGTCGCGGTAGGTACTAAAAATTTTAGGGTACGCTGAAATCTCACTTGTGGGGTTCTATGGATTGGTATTCTTTGCTCTAGGGCGCCACCAGCAGTATCTTGCATAAATTAAAAACGAAATAACTTTTTTGAGCCAGTCTGTAAGTAACTTATAGATAAAAATCCTTGCTTTTAACATATTTTGTATAAAAAACCCATATGTAGTAAAAATGGATTCAAGCAGCCCTTTTGAATATTTAAATTTAAAAATACTTTCTGAACGACCAGGTCTAAGCTATACAAAGTATTTCATAATGAGATGCTATTTTTTTAAGAATGGTAAATCTTAGGTGATTTAGGAGAAAGTTCAAATAAATCTTTGTCCTCAGTGACGTAACTTTTGAAATACCTACAGGGTGGTAAAGTTTAGAAAAAAAACTTTGTTGTATCTCAATAGTTAAGATATTTGAGATAGATAGATAGGAAATTTCTATTTCTCACCATCCAAAACTCCTTCCAGTCAAATATTCTGGCAATACGCGTATTATTAACGAAATTATTTATAAAAAACTAAAACCAAGAAACATTTTTAACACCCTGTATCTTCTAAATCATCCACTTTTAAAACTAAGGTAGGCTGCGTTAGATCGTCAAATTTTAGCCTAAGAGATTTGTAGTAGCATTTTTCCGCACCATTTAAAGTCACCCTGAATACTGATTTTTTTAATTAATTTTACGTAAATTTAGCAGTTAAATAATAAAAAAAAGGCCAAAAATCCGAAATAAAGGTTATTCTGTCTTTTTCAAAAATCCACCGAACATAACTATCAAAACTCCAAAAAAAGCATATCAATGAAATTTCTAAGGTCTGTCCAGGCTTTTACATTTTTATTTACCCCGTATACACTAAATAATTATTATTTTAAACGTTAAAGCAAATTAATATCACACTGTATATGAAATTGTTAATTCTAAAGCCGCGTTCAGACTTACAGACAATTCGCCGTGCCGCTCCACCGCCACATACCGCGCCACATAGCGCGGACGAGGACGTGGACGGAATTCACGTCGTTTCAAGAGCTTAGTGAATGATTCGCCCGTGATTCAGAGCTTGTCGGGTTTTTGGCATCAAAGGAGCGCGCAAACAGGTTGGTTAGTTTGGACGGATGTTTGGTGAAGTGTTGCAAGTCTAGACGCGGCTTAATGTCGTTCGAAAAATCCTTCTTCACTTTTTCATAGAGATATACCGGGGCAGATTGGATATATCTGTATGAATCGTCAAAATATCTGCAAAAAAACTTACGAACCTATAAAAAATATGGGGTTTTGCTACAATTTACAATATACCTGGGGTATATAAAAGTAAGAATATTAGCAAGCATATTATAGCCAGATATGTATACTACGAGAACTGACAATTTTGTCACTATACAGGTCATCTAAATTAAGTAATCGCCAATGATAAACTTCTTATTGGTCAGAAAACAGTTTTTTTTAATTGTCAAACTAGTAGCATTTTTTATGGTCATTAAAATTGAAGATTCCAAATTACAAATAGAAAAAAGCATTTTTTTTAATAAACCACTCAAGGAACTTTATAGACCGTCAGCCGAATGCAAAATTTTGTCAGTTATTTCCTCTCAGTCCATAACTCGTAAACTGCTTCAAAAGGGTTATGCTTGAATCGTTGTGAGCATCAACTGCGTCTCCGATGATGGAATTCTACAGGGTGTTCCAGAAAAAAGATCAATATGAAACTTGTGTTTTTTTTAATAGAACACCCTGTATACTAGTTCATTTTTGGATTATAGAAGTAAAATAGTGGAAGTTTTATTAGCGATTACTATACAAAAACTGAAAGGTTTTTAAGATATTTGGGATTTTTAAACAAATCATTTTAATACAGGGTGGCCCACCATATTCGACACGGTCTGTAGCTGGATAACCATGGGGTTTTAAAAAAAGTAAATACTGGAACATATACAGGTCGGATAAGACCACAGTATAAAATTATTTTAGTCTATACAGGGTGTCTCAAAAAAGTGTGACGTATCAAAGTTATATTTTTTTAAATGGAACACCCTATATTTTATGACGGTTTTAGATTCTACTTTAAAAAATAACTCAAGTTTGTTTATAGTACTAAGTGTCTAATTTTATTTGTTTTTGTGATATTTGATTTTTTTGAAAAATGCAGAGGTAAAATTAAATTGATTTTACTTTAACACTTTTAACACTTTAAACTTTAAACTTTAAAATGTGTAACAAGATTAGAAAAAGTCTGACATATCATACGTAGGTCAAATCAAGATCAAATATTGTACAGGGTGATCAAAAATAATTTCAATTTTTCAGAAAATCAAATAGCCATATCTCTTTTATTTTAAATGGAACACCCTGTATGTGTTTACGTCACACGATGACAAATAAAATACTCTTTCAAATGGTGTATAGGTTGCCTATACCTATCTTTTGTGCTTTTTAGTAAAATCTTTTTTACAAATTTTTAGTCCAAATGTTTATTTAAATTAAAGTTGGCTGTGACATAGCACCCATTAATATTTTTCTTATGAAAATAACAACGACAATTTATTGATTACTAGCGTTTTAGTCAGTTTAAAGAAAAAATCAATGATTTTAAATAAAAACCCTTCTTCTACAACAACAAGATGATATAATACTGGTAGGATGTGAAAAAATGGTTTACTTTAGTCTAGAGTTAATCCTGAAAAATATTCCAGGAAAAACCATCTGATAACATTAATTGTTGCTTTAAAAAATTTGACACAGTGATTATGGATAATGGAAGAAATGAGTTATAGGTCACAGAATGTCGTCATAACTGACCAGAGGCCTTATTAGGATTATTTAAAAACACAAGTTTCATCATTACCACATTCAGCTGAAATAAGTGTTATTGGAAGTAGCATTACAAGCAACTAATGATTTTTTTTGTGAATTTTAAAAATAGTGGCAGATAATACAAAATCTTTTAATTTTGTGCTTTTTTCCAACAAATTTACATTTTGCAATAACGGCTTAGTAAATAGGCATACAGCCTACTTACATTTAAACAGACATTTGGAATAAAAATATTTTAAAACGGAATTTACTTAAAAAGTATAAAAGATAGGTATAGGCAACCTATACACCATTTGAAGAGAGTATTTTATTTATCATCATGTGCCGTAAAAATACAAGGTGTTCCATTTAAAATAAGAGAGATATGGCTATTTGATTTTCTGAAAAATTGAAATTATTTTTTGATCACCCTGTACAATATTTGATCTTGATTTGACCGACGTATGATATGGCAGACTTTTTCTAATCTTGTAACATATTGTATATATATTTGCACCCCTGCATTTTGAAAAAAATCAAATATCACAAAAACGAATAAAATTAGACACTTGGCACTATTAACAAACTTAAATTATTTTTATGTAGAACCTAAAACTAGTATTTAGTTTTTTAAAAAACCCCATGATTATCCAGCTACAGACCGTGTCGAATATGGTGGGCCACCCTGTATTTCATATTTCTGAAACTATTAAATATTGAATTTCTTTAATGCAGTATTTTTAAAGCTCTGTAAAAATATTTCTAAAGGTACTTAAAATGGTATTTTTAGTGTCTAAGGTGATAAAATATACAAGGTGATCATTAAAAAAATGCTATTTTAGTGTCTAATTTAATAATACAATTTAGAATGTTTTTTTTTAATTAAAAATGCTTTTAGGTTTGTAATTTTAAATAATTTTGGGTTTTGACTAATTAGAAAATTACTACTGGCAGATACTTAATTTGGATGACCCTGTATATGTATTTTTTCTTTATCAAAATACAATTTTGAAAGTTTCAGACATCTTCAATGTTTATTTAAATTAGTTTTACATTTTTTGCTTTGTTATTAAGTTAATAAAGCGAAAAAAGGTGATATTAGATAGGTATACGCAAAAGAAAATTAGTAAAAAACGAGTTATTAAAATAACCACAAAAATATTTTCCAAACAGTAGCAAAAGACCAAATATTTCCTTATAAACTCTAAATTTTTTAAACCACTATTTTATCTATAACTAATAATGTAGAATTTGAAGAGTTTATAATCTTACAAAGACTGTGAATACATTCGAAAAGGGTGGCGACTTGCCACTTCCATTAGAACCTCCCCACATTTGATGCTTTTGAATAAGGTAACAGCCTCCGAATGAGTCAGTCCTTGGAAAGATTTTCCATTTATCGACAGAAGCTCATCTCCTAAACAACACAAAAATATTTATATGTATTAAAAAAAATTACACAAATACACCTATAAAAGGAACAGTTTAAAAATGTAAATTCGATGCTCTTGGATAAAAAAACAATCACAAAAAAGTTTAAAGCAAATAAATCGACATGCTTGTCTTCGCGGCCGCCTTTGCTATATTTCTTTTATGATATGCCGGTTGATGCAGCTGGTCATCGCACTATGGGATAGAAATTAATTTTTTTGGTCAAAATTCTGAAACTTACCAATGTAACTTAAAATGAGGTGCTTTTTACTGGAAAAATATTATAAATTATTACAAATGCTTTTTGGAAACCTAAAACTTATTATATGTTATTATAAATTTACACCCCCTTAACATTATTATTTTTTATTGTACAAAATAAACTAAAATGTCAGATTGTTTGGTTAATTCGGTAGTATTCTAATCAGTAATCCGATGATTATTATCTCATATGATATACAGGGTACGACAATAGGTATGATTTTTTTAAATGGAATACCCTGAATATTATGTCACCACCAAAATCTTTTAAAATGCTTTAAAAAAATACTACATTTGATGTGTATATCTCAATTAGTTTCGGTAATATGACCATCCAAATCTGAAAAATAATTTTAAATTATTCTTAAAAGCGTAATAGAGATACATCTTCCCAACTTTTTTATTTTTTAACGTATAAAATAAATAAAAAAAAACTGTTTTGTGGGGTAGATTCTGTAGAATCCATATCTTTCATCAGAATGCTTTTATCTTTTAGGATATACAGTGTAGGACAAAACATATTAAATTTTAAAATGGAAAACCTTATAAATTATAAAAAATCTTGTATCTGTCCTTACACTCAGAAGTAGCAAAAAGTAGAAAGGCAATTGTAAGGTACAAAAACTGATAAAGAAAAAGGTAAAAAAATCTTTGACAAAAGTAGCGAAACTTCGCGAGACTGCATCGGAAACACAACAATAGCACTTATTATTTAAACTCTTTTACTTTTTTAGTAAACAACGCTAATAATAAACTAAGTAGATTAAATGTTGTATATTTATGTTTACTTAAAATACATTTTCAAGTTTCTTATTACCCCAATAGAAGTCGTTATATCCTTTTATAATTTTGCGTACATGTATTTGGAGTATCTACTTTGAAATACACAGCATGAGCCATTAAAATTTCAAAGTTGCTTTTTGGCCAAAATAATGGATTTCTATCCCATAGTGTATTCTATCCCTTTGTATAAAAAAGTCCGATTGCAGGCGGCCTTTTTATGTTTTTTTGTATTATTTTCAAAGGGTACCGAATTTGCGCTTTTAAAAATGTTCTTACTATACACGCACACTTACCTTCTTGAAGAACTCCACTGTCACTAGCTTGTCCATCTTTGAAGATCGTTTTGACATAGATCCCCATAGGTCCCCTTGGGGAATCCTTCCCTCCAACAACAGAGAACCCAAGACTCTTATGTCCAGGTCCCTTAGTAAAAGTCACAGTTTTGTCACTGGTTTTTGGACTGCGTATCGCTGCAATTTTGGTGGAAATCGGAATATTTTTGGAAACCTGAGGACGTATAGATGAAGAAGAGAGAATTTTCTCATTCCGTGAGGTGAGGGAGATGACGTTGGTGAAGATTTTGGTGAAACAGGGCTGATTTTTAAATGTCTTTCGTATAGTTTTGGTGAAGGAGTACGACACAAGGTGCCTCTCTGAGATAAACAGATGTATTGCGTTCTATTATTGGGTACTAACTTTGGAGAAGGAGGACAGGTCCTACCTTTACTCTGCAGAAGAGTTTCTAAAACTACTCCGATGTTCAGAGGGGGATTAACTCTCCGTTTAACAGGCGAAGGACTTTTAAAAATATGTTTTTCCTCACTTTTCAAGTATAGAGGTGGTTTACCTCTCACCACTTCTCTCTGCTCCATATTTTGAGACTTTCTGGAACTTTCTTTCGGCATTTTTTCACTAAATGTCACTTTGGTTTCTATGTTGCTATTTAGAATATCTGCTAGTCCCTACAAATTCCTTACTTGGACTAACAGATGGACTTTGTCGTTGGTGATGACTTGTTTCTTTCATCTCTTTCTTGACGTAATTTATCTTTGGATTGGTAGAAAAACTAGTAGTACTACTACTTATAGACTTTGTACTAGGACTCTTTAAAACAGAAGTTTCCATTTTTTATTGGTAAGATTTTCTTTTCGTGGACTTAGCAAAGCACTAGGTTTACTCAAAAACGCTTTGAAAGAGTTGGTTCGTTTTTTGGATACGCTGGTTGGTGTTTTGTTGATGGTGGGTGTTCTTGAGATTACCAATTCGAGTTCGTTGTTTTTGGGGATGAAGTGGGTTTTTACTGTGTTGTGGGGAAGCCCCTTAATTCTGATGCCGTTGACTTTAATTACTTCGTCTCCAACACGTAAAATTTGGTTTCTAAAAGATGAAATAACCAAAATTAGAAAAGTATTCGCTTTTGCTTGGCCCTATGAATAAAATGAGTTATTTTATTGTTACAATTATTGACGTAGCGTATCCAGGATATAAGGGAGCTAGCTACTCTTGGAAATTCCTATTGTTTTGACCTAAATTTTGAAACAATTTTTACAGGTGGGTCTTCAATACAGAAAAAAAAAGATTTTTTTTTAAATATCCACCTTATAGCCATATGACCACGCAAAGAAATGCTTTATATTTTTTTCGTAAAACCCGTGCGCCACACAAAATAAAATTTAGATATTTAATTTACTAGAAATAAATACAGGGTGATTCAAAAATTAATCACGAAACTTAAGGGGGTGATTCTACTTGACAAAATAAGGGTAGAGCTTCATATAATGTTTTTTCAAAATGTCTTTTGTTTTCGAGTTACAAGCCGTCAAAGTTCAATTATTATTTTCGTTTTTTTGCCATTTTGCATTTATTTTTTAACCAATCCGATTAATATTTGGCACACAAATCGAGCTTTGCAGATTCTAAAATTTTAAGACCAAAGTACTTTTTTTAAATACCGCCAGAGGGCACTTTACCTAAAACTTAAAATTTATTTACATCATAACTTTTTTATTTTGACAGATATCAAAAAGCTGGGGGCGCCATTTTATAGACAATCAAAAACCTAAAAATAAGGTACTCCTTATTAAAGTCGATAAACCTCACCGTTTAGGCACCAATAGACATCAATTTTTATCAATTTCAATCAAATTACCTACATACATACAATGTGTCCAGTAACTTAACCGACAAACTTTACGGGGCGATTCTACCACATTTTGAAAAAAATTATATGAATCTCTACCATTATTTTGTCAAGTAGAATCATCCCCTTAAGTTTCGTGATCGATTTTTGAACCCTGTATACACTACTTACAAAAATAATCACATATACTTAATGTTTTCCAGAAGCTTTAATAACAATATTGCCCCTAATTTAAATGGTCATATCCCTTAGTGACGTAGCGTGCCTGGGAGAGGCCCCGTATCACAAGAAGTTAGGAGGCTCAAAAAAAAAATTTGAAAAACCAAAAAAAAAGTTTTCCACTTTCCCCTTAAAGGGGGACCCAAAAACATTTTTTGAAGCCCAAAAATAAAATAAAAAGGTCCCACTTTTCAAAAACATAATTTTCTCTATTTTTCATTCCTATCAAAAAAAAGGGCCTCTCTCCCAATTTAACCGACAATTTTACAGTTTTCTACCAGTAATTTTTGCTTACTACACATTTAGGGGCCCCTATAGCTCAGAGGCCCCTAATATCTCTTTTAATAATTTAGTTATCAAGACAATTAAAAAAGAAAATATTGGATGTTAACAATACATCCTGCAGATTGATTAATTTTTTTTAATGAATCAATTGCTCTGTATAATGTGCCAAAAGAGAGTAATCGCATTTGTGATTAAATTATTCTTTTTTATCTTTGGACAATCCACGAAGGCTGAAAGCCTAAATACTAACGTACCGTGGGTGTCTTAAGCAGGGTAAGAGGAGGTTTGTTGACACGGGACTTAAAAACTTGAAGATTTGGGGGAAGGAAACGACCTCCGCTGGCAGTAGGTTCCACAGTCTAGAAACTCTAGGGATAAAAGAACGAACAAAATGGGAAGTTCGGGGCCTGTCCAATTGGACCGTATAGGGATGCATACGTGTGGCACCACGAGTTTCTCTGTTGGGAGCTGCAAGAGGAGGGACTATACTAGATAATTCGTCGGAGCAGAAGCCGTAAAAGTATCTATAGAAGAGCGATAGATCTCCCACAGCTCGACGATGGGCAAGAGAAGGAAGTCTTTGAGTAAGTAAAGGATCATTAATAAGACGAACAGCCCTTCTTTGAATGGCATCAAGAATGCTGAGGGTTGTAGGGGATGCCATTCCCCAGACATGAGAACAATATTCCCGAGAGGGTCGAATTTGGGACACATACAAAGTGTATAAATTGGAAGGAGAAAAATACTTTTGGCTCGGAAAAGAAATCCAAGCTTTTTGAAGCCGCGGTGGCTATAGATACAATGTTTTCATGCCAGTTAAGGTTATTTTCAAATGTGACGCCCACAAGGTTAAACAAGTCCCCGCTCTGCAGAACCTGGCCACTCATAAGCAAAGGGTGAGTGTTTGATGATTTTTTTCGCGACAAGGAACATGATTGTGTTTTGGGTGCATTAAATTGAACGAGATTTTCGGCGCCCCAATCCAATATCAAATTGAGATCCTGTTCCCTTACTTATTCTTGATATTTTCTTTACTTAATTGTGTTGATAAGTTAATTATTAAAAGAAATATAAGCATTTAAAAACCCAAAAAAAAAAAGGTTTTGGGGAGTATATTTAGTTTAAATCCTCGAGCACTGAAAGAAATCAAAGAAAATTGTTTTACATCAGAAAATACTCCTTTATACTTAATGACTAATTATTCAAAATTATGGAAAAAACAAAACCAATTTTTTCCTCAATTATAGAATAATGTTTTTTAGTTCTGACGTGGTAACGTATAATCAGTAATAATCACATTTTTCGTTCGTAAACCTTTGGCAATTTATCTATATTTTGCACAAGAATTGACACTTTTAGTGGATTTATTATCTATACAAACCTACATACTAGGAAATATGACTTTAAAGTGTTGGTTTGATTAAAAATAATATAATAATAAGGTAGACAAGAGTAAACATAGTCAATTGACCCTCAATACAGTGTGTCTACGTAAGCTGGCGTCATATGGGAAACTTTTTTATTATTAATTTTACGAAAAAAAATCCTTTATAAAAAGTTCTTCATGGTTCAAAACCTAAAATACAATTATCAGATATCAAATAAGTCGTCTACGAGGTTTGGTCAAAAATATAATTTTTGCTTAAAGAGTAAAGTAAAGATGAAGATTTAATTCCTTCTAAGAGCGATGCCGCCAAGTACAGGCAGTATGGATTTCGCCACAAAAGATCTACAGCAGATCTTCTTTCCTTCGTATCACACTGCTGGAATAAGTCTCTTGAGTTTCTAGGTGAGTCCCAGATCGTTGCTCTTGATATATCCAAAGCTTTTGACCAGGTCTGGCATGCCGCACTTCTTAATAAACTTCCCTCCTATGGTCTTTCAACTAAACTCTGTACTTGGCTTTCCAGGTATCTATCTGATCGACGTATATCAGTTATTGTGGATGGCCATTCTTCAAACTTTTACCAAGTAAATGCTGGAGTCCCTCAGGGCTCAGTTCTAGCACCAACATTGTTTCTTCTTCACATAAACGACCTTCTCTCGTCCACAACTAATTCCATTCATAGTTTCGCCGACGATAGTACCCTTCACTCCAGTTTTCAGGTTCCTTTACCCATCACAAAACCTGATTTGGAAAACAAACGTAGAGCGATGCAGATATCTCTTTCGCAGGATCTTAATTTAATATTGGATTGGGGCGCCAAAAATCTCGTCCACTTTAATGCATCCAAAACACAATCATGTTCCTTGTCGCGAAAAGAGTTACCAAATACTCATCTTCTACTTATGAGCGGCCAAGTTTTACAGAGCATAGACATTTTCAATCTTGTGGGCGTCACATTTGAAAGTAACCTTAACTGGCATAAACACATTGTATCTATAGCCACGGCAGCTTCAAAAAGCTTGGATTTCTCTTTCGAGCCAAAAGTATTTTTCCCCTTCTAATTTGTACACTTTGTATGTGTCCCAAATTCGACCTCCCTTGGAGTATTGTTCTCATATCTGGGGCATGGCTTGCCTCACAACCCTAATCATTCTGGATTCTATTCAAAGAAGAGCTATTCGTCTCATTAATGATCCTTCACTTACAGAAAGGCTTCCTCTCTTGCCCATCGTCGGGCTGTGGGGGATCTATCACTTTTTTATAGATACTTCCATGGCTTCTGCTCCGAAGAATTGTCCAGTATAGTTCCTCCACTCACGGTTCCCAATAGAGAAACTCGTGGTTCCGCGCGTATGCATCCCTATACGGTCCAACTGGACAGGCCCCGAACTTCCCACTTTGTTCGTTCTTTTATCCCTAGAGTTTCTAGAATGTGGAACCTACTGCCCGCGGAGGTCTTTCCTTCCACCCCAAATCTTAAAGTATTTAAGTCCCGTGTCAACAAACTCCCTCTTATCTTGCTTAGGACACCCACGGTACGTTAGTATTTAGGCTTTTAGTCTTCGTGGTTTGTCCAAAGATAAAAAAAAGTACACAAAAATGATAAAGTAAAGAAACCCTTTTGTGAACAATGATTTATTGCAGCAAAAATATTTAACCCGACGAGTTTCTAGTACCACGCCACGTGCCACCAGTTTTATAGTAGGACAGAGGCGAAATAAGAGACTGTTTTGTAAGTACGGTAATACGTGTTTTAGCAATGTTTTTTATTATTTATCTAAAAATATGTAATCAAGTTTCGAAAAAAGCTGAATTCTATGTTTAGTTTTTCTTTTTGTGATTTTGAAAAGTAAAACTAAAAAATGTATTAACAATTTCCAAATTTTGCAAAATTTTCTATATTTTTTAATAAACTACCTATAAGCATGTTGAATTTTTTTCACTCAAAAATTTTTATGCTAGGTTTTCAGACGCCTCTAATTTTAAGGAAAAGAGAGATTGACGATAAAATTTGGTCATATTTACAAATAAAGGATTCGCCTAAATTTTCTCTACGGGGGCGGGGGAAAAGCCAAAAAATCAACTTTTTGTAAATTCCATATTTAAAAAATGCTTCCTTGTGAGGCCAATAGCATCTGGTTATGGTGTGAGTCTCACTTTTTAAGATACAATAATTTGAAATTCCTAGTTACGTCCTTGACAGACTGACATAGTCAATTGACCCTAAATACCTTGCATATCAACTTACCTGCTTGCTACAGAATTAGGCAAAATCTCCGAAATTATATAAGTACACTTAGAATTGTTTCCACATTCCGGAGATATCTTCACACCTATCATCTCATTCGTCCTCACTTTAAGCCTTACACATTTGAACTCCTTATCCAAAACACTCCCAATACTATTTTTCGCTTTCGGAGTGTCTCCGTCCTCCGTCACTTCTAAACGTTTCGTACTTTCACTTATCTTCAGGGTTTTAAGTTTATCACAGCAAGTATCGCTCAAATCTTCCAACGATTTTTTAAATTTTTCTGCTGTACTTGGGTGTTCTTTTGATTCGTACACTGCGACGTGTGTTCTGAATTATTTCGCTGTCTCTAGATTGGGATCTTGCGCGTTTTTTGTTGAATGATTTTGTTGGACTCCTTCCATAGAATTTACTAAAAAATAAGTCAAAAATTTATTACGTATAACTATGTTTTGACTCATTTGGCTTGGCTTTTGTTTAGACAAAATTGATGGTTATGTAATGGCTTGCAAACGTCATTTTTGACATAATATTTTAAAATAAGTCAAAAACGGTTGGACTTAGGTTTTTTTATCGTTGCACAAACCACGTAGGCTAAAAAAGCCTAAATACTAACGTACCGTGGGTGTCTTAAGCGAGGTAAGAGGAGTTTGTTGACACGGGACTTAAATACTTGAAGATTTGGGGGAAGGAAAGACCTCCGCGGGAAGCAGGTTCCACATTCTAGAAACTCTAGGGATAAAAGAACGAACAAAGTGGGAAGTTCGGGGCCTGTCCAGTTGGACCGTATAGGGATGCATACGCGCGGAACCACTAGTTTCTTCTGTTGGGAACCGTAAGTGGAGGAACTATACTGGACAATTCTTCAGAGCAGAAGCCATGGAAGTACCTATAAAAAAGCGATAAATCCCCCACAGCCCGACAATGTGCAAGAGAGGGAAGCCTTTCTGTAAGTGAAGGATCATTAATGAGACGAATATCTCTTCTTTGAATAGAATCAAGAATGCTTAGGTTGTGGGGGACGCCATGCCCCAGATATGAGAACAATATTCCAAGGTAGGTCGGATTTGGGACACATATAAAGTGTATAAATTAGAAGGGGAAAAATACTTTTTGGCTCGAAAGAGAAATCCAAGCTTTTTGAAGCTGCCGTGGCTATAGATACAATGTGTTTTATGCCAGTTAAGGTTACTTTCAAAAGTGACGCCCACAAGATTAAAGGTGTCTTTGCTCTGTAAAACTTGGCCGCTCATAAGTAGAGGATGAGTATTTGATGACTCTTTTCGCGACAAGGAACATGATTGTGTTTTGGATGCATTAAAATGGACGAGATTTTTAGCGCCCCAATCCAATATTAAATTAAGATCCTGCGAAAGAGATATCTGCATCGCTCTGCGTTTGTCTTCCAAGTCAGGTTTAGTAATGGGTTTAGGAACTTAAAAACTGGAGTGAACGGTTCTATCGTCGGCGAAACTATGAATGGAATTAGTTGTGGACGAGAGAAGGTCGTTGATGTGAAGAAGAAACAATGTTGGTGCCAGAACTGAGCCCTGAGGGACTCCAGCATTTACTTGGTAAAAGCTTGAAGAATGGCCGTCCACAATAACTGATATACGACGATCAGATAGATAACTAGAGAGCCAAGTACAGAGTTTAGTTGAAAGACCATAGGAGGGAAGTTTATTAAGAAGTGCGGCATGCCAGACCTGGTCAAAAGCTTTGGATATATCATTAGCAACGATCTAGGACTCACCTAGAAACTCAAGCGACTTATTCCAGCAGTGTGATATGAAGGAAAGAAGATCTGCTGTAGATCTTTGTGGCAAAATCCATACTGCCTGTCATGCAAAATTTTGTTTTTTTCTAAGTACTTAAGAAACGAAAAAAACTTAAGAAAAAAAGGTAAAGAACATTACACATAAATTATGTTTAGAATTAGCAGAATCTAAAAAATAATTAATATATAGTGTGCTCCATTTAAAATTAAGGAAGTTGACATTGACTTCCGGTATAACCGGAAGTGGTAGAGCTGTCAGAATATTTTAGTTCTATGCCCTCCACTGACTTTATAATGTTACCAAAATTTAAAAGTTTTCCAAAGCGTACTTTTCGAGAAATCGATCGCAGCAGCTCCCGGTGGGATACCCTGTATTTTTTCCTATAAACCTACCAGGTAGGGGTTGTATATTGACTCTTCGAAGACAAATCAAACCAGAAAAAAGTCGTATTTTTCCTATAAACCTACCAAGTAGGGGTTGTATATTGATTTTCGAAGACAAATCAAACCAATACGGAATTAAAATCTCGTACACCTAATTTTTCCCAATGTAATGTTGGCTTTTGCGTACCTTGATCACCTGGAAATATACCTTACTTGACAAATTGCTATCTGTCACACATTTCAAAAATTATATTATTTTATTTTTTTTTAATTTTGAAAATGAATGAACTAGAGAAGGCGGGAGTAATTACTCTATTCGAAGAAGATGTTTCTCTGAGAAAAATAGCACAGCAAATTGGGAAACCAAGAAGCACTATTCAATGCCTCAGAACTGAATGGGAAAATACAGGATCATTGGAGAAAAGGGCTGGAAGTGGTAGAAGAACAATTTTAAACGAAAATCAAGATAATGATCTGATAGATTTTTTGCGAAACAATCCATTTCAGACAGCTGTAGAAGCACACAACCAAAGTAATTTTCTTGAAACAAGAGCAAAAAATGGTGTTTGCACTGGAATATTTGCCGCTAGGTATGGATTTTTGGGAAAGGGTAGTATTTACCGATGAGAAGATTTTTCAATCTTATTATAGCGGGCAGATTAGAGTGTATAGGCCGCAAAATACACGGTACGGAGAAAGATATACCCAACATGTTAAAACAAGTGGAAGATTTTCTGTTAATGTATGGGGATATATGTCTTTCAGAGGGCTAGGCATATGCCACCGTATTCGAGAGAGATTTAATAGTCAAGTTTATATACACATACTCCAAAATGTTATGTTGCCATCGGTAAACAATATATTTGAACAAGAAAATTTTATATACCATCATAACAACTGCCCCGTGCATACAGCAAGGAGGGTTTCGGACTGGCTACTGGAAAATAACATTTCATTGTTACCTTGGCCCTCAAGAAGCCTTGATATTAATCCAATTGAAAACGTTTGGGGATATATCGTAAAGGAAATTAACAAGAACAATGATTTCCATCCACAAAACAGTGATGATTTGTGGAATAAAATTAAAGAAACCTGGAATAATTACAATGTTCACCATGCACAAATTCTGATTGCATCAATGCCCACACGTTTAAACTTATTAGTGGAAAAAATGGTGCCGCTTTGAAATATTAAGCCAGTGTCTTTTCTTTATTATTTGAATAAAATAGACTATACCGGGTGTTGCTCCGTCGAGCGGGACATAGGGAATCCCATGTGAATTTTGAAGTGGTTCAATATTGGCTCCCCTAATTATTTTAGAAGAAAATATAATGAGGATTTTTTAAAGAGCACGAAAAGTTGTACCCAGTGTACAAATTTCAGCTCTTCTCAGTCCGCGAGCTAAAAGATAAATGCTAAAAATAAGTTACGAATCTTCTATCTTCTTACGCGCCCTGTATTATTAGAAGTTTATAATAAAATACCAGAAAAATTATTTAACCTCTTACTCTCAAGTTGTCAGATCAATGTCACATCATTCTTAAATAATGAACTACTTAAATCAAGAAAAAATCACTATTATAAAATGGTTTTATCAGGAAATAGTTATCGAAGAGTAGCGGACATGTTTGCAGCCTATTTTCCTAATAGGCCAATACCAAGTATCATCAATAGAATGGACGATAAAAAAACTGAAACTACAGGCACAGTTATCAATAATTGCAAATGTAAAGAAAATCGACGTGAAAATCAGAGACAAATTGTACAAAACGAGAGGGATTTAGAAGTGATACTTTGTGTAGAGGAGGCCGAAGGAAACATTAGCACGAGAAAACTGGGGGACATTACTGGACAAGACCACACCACCAACCTTGCTCTTGAAAATCAAGAGATTTGGTATTAAATGGATGGCTGCCCAGCACACAGTACCAGAGCTGTGCGCGAATACTTGAACAACGCATTTAATAACGACATCATAGGCCCGAACAACGCAATATCTTGGCCAGCCACGTCTCCGGATCTTGCCAAACGATTTTTTTCTATGGGGACATTTAGAAACTAAACTTTATACCAATAAAAAATATGAAAATTTAGACCAGCTAAAGAATGATATTTCCGCTGAATGTGCCAGAATATCGATGTACCAACTAGCCAACGTAAGAAATGAGTTTTATAATCATTTGGGTTATTGTCTTGCAGTTAATGGAGGAATATTTGAGCATTTGATTAAATCCTGATATTTTCGTCATAAACTGATTTCTAAATGTAGACAAATTTGTTTTATTGTCTTGCGTAACTGTGAGTTTACTGGTTGGTTGAAAAATGCTCAAATTTTCATTTTAAGTGGAACTTATTGTGCTTTTCAATAAATCCTAATGGCATTTTTTTTTCTAAAATAATTAGGTGAGCCAATATTTGACTACATCAAAATTTACATGGGATTCCCTATGTCCCGCTCGGCGGAGCAAGACCCGGTATATTTATTTTGGGTCATGTATTTTATTGAATATTAATTAAGGTGAGAAAAGGTAAAAGCCAAGTTTAACAAAATATGTGAAAATTGACATAAAATGTTAACCTAAGTGTACGAAATTTTATTTCCGTCACTGTACATACATAAGGTAGGAAAATGTAAAAAAATCTAGTTCCTACCTAAAAGCATAAGTTGTTTCCATATCTTCATCAGCGGTGTCAGTATCATCACTATAGACATTCCGGTCTCTATGGGGTCCCATGTCCTTATTAATCAAAGTTTTATTCATGTCACTATCCGTGTCAACTTCTTGACTTGTCTGAAACAAAGGCAAATATTAAAAAATTTATCTGAAGAGACGCACATTCTTGCCATCTAGGGATGAAGAAACGAAAAAAGTGAAAAGCTCAGGGCTTCTCCAGATAGTCCGTAAAGGGATGCATGAAGGTGGCACTTTTGGTTTTTTTTAAGAATGAATAGAACGCACAAAGTGGGGAGTATGGGGCTTCTCAAGATAGACCGTAAACGGATGCACTTCGTGTTTTTAGGAGTTAATACAGTTTCTTACCTGGCTCGTCTGGGATTTGATTGATCCAACTGGAGAATCCAAAGTATTCGCTTTGGTTGAATCACTGCCATAGCCGCTTTCGTCCGATTTAAATTTGGTGCCCAAACTGGGCGACTTGGAGTGGTTCCGCTTTCTAGGCATAATGAAATTTAATATACTAGTCAGGCTGTCGGTTGAAGATGATTTCTGGTTGATTTTTTTAAAGGAAATATCCGATTCGTCGTCACTTTTGCTAGAAGATCTGCAAAAAAATGATTTTGAGTCCAAAATATGGGACATTTTTAAACATTATTTTTATTCTAAAAAAATTGTACAGGGTAGAGCCTTTTTGTTGACCTTGCAGGATATACCGAAAACTAAAAGAGATAGAACATATCAACAATGAGACGAGCAACTAAATGTAAATAAATTATCCAGAGAGAGGGAATAGCTGCTGGGCCTTCCTATTCGTCTGTCTCTCAAGGAAGGCAAACGCAGATGGCGCGTAGTCGACTTTATCGTTTGCCCGCCAAATTCAAATTATATAGCTGTGCTGTTTTTGTCCCTTAATGTTAGGTACTTGTTTTTGTTTCCTATTAGATATAAAATATTGGGGCTTAGTTCAATAATTGCACACACCTTGTTAAAAATGTCATGTATTTGGCTTTTATAAAGATTTTTTCTTACAGATAACCATGTCAATATTACCCTAAATTATCTGTTTAGAAAAGCACAAATTTAAGATATACACTGTGATCACTAATAAAAGTCAATATTCAAAGTCCAATTAAAGTGTAAAACCACCGAAGCACACAATAAATCCCAGAAAATGTTAACGAACCGTCCAAACAAATCGGCCATTAGAAAAATATCAAACACAAATATCGACTAACATTTCTCGGCGTGACTGCGCCTGCGGCTTAACGTTCGTCCAAGTTAAAAATATTCGATTCATGCAGGTATATTTTCTTTCTCTTAATTAGATGTGAGCCAAAAAGGACATTAAAGTTTACATGCAGAAATTGTAAACAACTTGGCAACCAGGGCAAAGCGATGATTGCTCCATCTACGATAGCCTGCCATGATGAACGACAAAGACATATTTATTGGAACTTACGTTAAACCAGAAAAGAGATAAATACAATGGACAAATTGTTAGGACCACGCCACCCTGTACATTCTTACCTTTTAGTAAACATAGACCTAATCTTTGACCGACGACTCTTCTTTTCCTCGCCCAAACTTCCAAGTTTCGGACTTTTCCTGTCATCTTCAGACTTCTCTCCCGCAAAAATATTGTCTAGTTCTTCCGCGTTAGGTTTCATCAGCAACAAATAATCCAAAAGTTGTTGCTGATTCAACTCTATATTATCAGACACACATTTCAGGTTTCTTTTGGTTCTTATTGTGTTTCTTAGAGGTATATTGCGCATAGAGGGGCCATCATTGACGTTTTTGTACATGTCGTATACCTTTTTCACATCTTCGTCGCTTATTTTTGATTTTCCACTAGTTTCAGTGTTCAAATTTCGAGAATTTAATAAATTTTCATTGGATAAGTGTTTGGGGCTAGATTCTATGGTCTGTTCTCTCTTTAATGGGGACCAGTGTCGTTTTTTGGTTTTGGGGGTTAAGTTGTCCGAAGAATCATGTCGTTTTAGCTTTTCCCATGCTTTGCCCCACGTCGAAAGACCTAAGAACAAACACGAAAATTAAATATAATAATATTAGTTGAATAAAGGTCTGGCCACGTATACCCGCAACGAGTTTGCAGCCAGGCGTCTCGCTGGTAAAATGTAGGGGGATGCGGTGCAAAAGGATTTGTTTTTAATACAATTGCAGAAAATATGAGTATGTTATACTCCGCTTTAAATTACACTTGATTCTAAAATAAACCTTCACAAAAAACGTAACACAGTTAGGTTTTTAATTTTGTAATAGCTTATTAAGAGCAACAACTGTTTAATGCCATTAAAATTGGAGTAATGTAAGTATTCGACCTTACTTTAATACAAATTAGAAAAAAATATCAAAAGGGCTGTTTTTTTAAACGAAAACCGTTCGTCAAACGGAAAACTGTTAAGAAACCAAATTTACTAACAAACTAATTGAGTAATTCAAAAATAATATTAATTCGAAGAAAAAGCAGTGGCGTACTATTTTTTCTTCAGAAAAATTCAAAATAAATCTTGTTCGAACGCCACTGGTAAATATTTTATTCAAACTTTTAAAGCAAAAAATGTAATGTAATGGTTAAATAAAGTGTACCAAATTTTGTATAAATATCTGGGATGGTAAACGAGTTATGATAAAAAAGGCATTTTTTCTTAAAACCATGCATCTAAAAATAAAGCGTTTTCGGACATAATTTTGTTTAAAAAATGTTATTATCTTGCATTTTATACAGTGTTAAAAGGAAAGTATCAACTTAAAAATAATCCTGTATATTAAAAAAAAATGATGATAACCAGTTTAGTTTTGACGCCTCACTGACTAAAAATCGTTGTAAAAAAACTATAATAATTGTTCGAAAAGTTTTAAAAACAGCTTTCGATTTGATAACATTTGTAATATTTTTTAGGTGTTTTAATGCTTGTAGGGCAATATAAGACTTTTTTCATTTCAGATTTTAATGAGAAATAACCACGAAATAACCACAGTGCTCTTATAATTTTTTTTGAGGACTATAATTATATTAACTACACTTTCGTGCAAAAATCAATTATCTACGAGACATCCATCCTAAAATATCTAATTTTGTCCAAAATTTTCTCAAACATCCTATTGATAATTAAAATTAAGCTTGCAACCTTGTTAAAAAGCTTTCATCGGCATAAATTTGAACTAGTATAAGAGTCCATGACAATTTATAGTCAAGTTTTTCTTAGTGTTGTAGCAGTTAATATCATGTTTTTTACATAATTATTATAATTTATTGAATATATATATATAATATCTTTTTTCGTTTTTACTTAGCTCCAGTGGCGGCTATTCAGGTGTAGTAAGGGAAGTGCCACTTCACCAAAAATGAATAATAAAACATAAAAAAACATATTACTATTATTCAATTCATTTTTCTCAGTTCTATTCCTTATTTGTAAACTTCGCCATGGAAAATCTAGCATATAAATTAACCGCTGGCGCGAGTCGCTTTCCTCCTCTTTCGGCACGCGACAAGTGTTTTCCAAATATAAAATGGACCGAAGTATACACCTCATGCGGGGTTTTGTTTATGCTTTAACGCTCCATTGCCATGACAATCAGGTGTATTGCTTGGTAAATCGCTAGCCTTAAAAAGATAGTATAGGTTTTGGTCGTTTAGTTGGTTTTCGCGTATTATTTCGATTGTTTCCGTTTGAGTATAATTAGCGACAGTGATTTTTCACAGGAAGAAATTAAAGGACAGTACAGAGCACTTCTCTATGAAATATTATATCATATTTTGATGGAAATGGAAGTAATATTCGAAGATTGTTACAAACTACAATTTCTTTGTCTTGCTGATACTGCAAAGTTTGGCCAGTATAACCAAACTTTTCCCACTGATTCTTTTCAAAGTTTATTGGAGATATATGCCGAATCATTTCCAAAAATCAGCGGCATAAAAATAAACTTGACCTAATATTTGCTGATGAAAGTTATAGAAATATTTCATTGCAGCAGTTAGTGAAACAAGTTGGCGCAAATAAAGACATTTTTACCGAGGCGTATAAATTTTTTCGCTAATTTTAACGATATCGTCGACAAGCGTGTCAGTGGAACGGAGTTTTTCTTGTCTTAAGCGTTTAAAAACTTTTTTAAGAAACACTATATCCCAAGATAGACTTTTATCTTTGGCCAATATTTCAATTCAAAAGGAGCTTCTACAGGAACTGAAAAAACTTAACCATTTTATGAATACATAATTGATAAATTTGCTGCATTAAAAGATAGAAGGATCGATTTGGTGTATAAAATTTAGGAAGACTTTTTACTTAGACTTTTGATAGTTGAGTATTTTTAATTTTGCTAAAATGGTGAATGCGCTTTTTCTCTTCCTGCACTACACCTGTTTTTAGACCCGCGAGCCACCACTGCTTAGCTGAAATAACATTTTGGTTGTCACAAAAACACGACAACATTTTGAGGCTGCATTTATCTTTTAACCCATGTGTGTAGCCAGAATATTATTTTTGTAAAAATTAAAACTTTTTTCAAATCTATATGCTTTTAAATATTCTCTCACCGCGCATTTATACTTTTTTAGTATCATGAGTAGGTATGTCGCGTCAGAGCACGTTTAGGAAAATAAATTTATCTGATAGATCTTGCTAACGAAAAAAAAAAGGGTTCTGGCTGATGCGACTATGCCCACGTCTATCTTAGTCCAACCTACACCACTGCTTACATACCTTACTTAAAGAATGGGACTTACTTGGTTTTTGGAATTCCACATTTTCAATGCTGGGAACTCTGGGGGATTATTGAATTCAATAGAACCATCTTTTTCTGAAAGAGTCGAAAGACTCTCTAGATGAGGGTCCGGATCTGAATTATGTCTTTTAAAAAGTCTCTTCATTTTGTCTAAAGAATTAAAGAGAATTTAATTTTCAGGTATACATTTTTAAATAGTAAATTTTTACAACAGTTAAAAAATTCTTTTTTTTAACTAACGTACCGTGAGTGTCTTAAGCGAGGTAAGAGGAAGTTTGTTGACACGGGACTTAAATACTTGAAGATTTGGAGGAAAGGAAAAGACCTCCGCGGGCAGCAGGTTCCACAACCTAGAAACTCTGGGGATAAAAGAACGAAGCAAGTGCAGTTCCGGGGCCATGTCCCAGGGTTGGACCGTATAAGGGATGCATACGCGCGGAACCACGAGTTTCTCTGTTTGGGAACCGTAAGTTTTGGAGAAACTATACAGTTGGACAATTCTTCAGAGCAGAAGCCATGGAAGTACCTATAAAAAGCGATAAATCCCCACAGCCCGACGATGAGCAAGAAGAGAAGCCTTTCTGTAAGTGAAGGATCATTAATGAGACGAATAGCTCTTCTTTGAATAGAATCAAGAATGCTTAGGGTTGTGGGGGACGCCATGCCCCAGATATGAGAACAATATTCCAAGGGAGGTCGGATTTGAGGACACATATAAAGTGTTATAAATTAGCAGGAAAAATACTTTTGGCTCGAAAAGAGAAATCCAAGCTGCGTGAGGCTGCCGTGGCTATAGATACAATGTGTTTATGCGCAGTTAAGGTTACTTTCAAATGTGACGCCCACAAGATTGAAGGTGTCTTTGCTCTGCAAAACTTGGCCGCTCATAGTAGAGGATGAGTATTTGATGACTCTTTTCGCGACAAGGAACATGATTGTGTTTTGGATGCATTAAAATGGACAGATTTTTAGCGCCCCAATCAATATTAAATTAAGATCCTGCGAAAGGAGATATCTGCATCGCTCTGCGTTTGTTTTCCAAGTCAGGTTTAGTGATGGGTTTAGGAACCTGAAAACTAGAGTGAAGAGGTTACTATCGTCGGCAGAAACTATGAATGGGAGTGGTTAGTTGCGGACAGAAGAGAAGGTCGTTGATAGTGAAGAGAAGAAGCAATGTTGGTGCCAGTACTGAGCCCTGAGGCACTTCAGCATTTACTTGGGTGGCAGCTTGAAGAACGGCCAGTCCACAATAACTGATGTACGTCTGATCAGATAGATAACTAGAGAGCCAAGTACAGAGTTTGATTGAAAGACCATAGGAGGGAAGTTTATTAAGAAGTGCAGCATGCCAGACCTGGTCAAAAGCTTTGGATATATCAAGAGCAACGATCTGGGACTCTTTGGACAAACCACGAAGGCTAAAAGCCTAAATACTAACGTACCATTAGGTGTCTTAAGCAGGAGTAGAGGAAGTTTGTTAACACGGGACTTAAATACTTGAAGATTTGGGGGGAAAGGGAAGAAGAACCTCCGCGGGCAGCAGGTTTCCACAATCTAGAAACTCTAGGGATAAAAGAACGAAGTTTCCAAAGTGAGAAGTTCGGAGGCCATGATCAGTTGGACCGTATAGGGATGCATGCCAGCGCGGAACCACGAGTTTCTCGCTCTTGGGAACCGTGAGTGGAGGAACTATGCTGGTCAATTCTTCCAGAGCAGAAGCCATGGAAGGTCCTATAAAAAAGCGATAGAATCACAGCCCACAGCCCGACGATGGGCAAGAGATGGAAGCCTTTCTGTAGAGTGAAGGATCATTAATGGGAGCAGAATAGCCCTTCTTTGAATAAGAATCAAGAATGCTCAGGATTGTTGGGGACGCCATACCCAGATATGAGAACAATATTCCAAGAGAGGTCGGATTTGGGACCTATATAAAGTGTATAAATTAGAAGCGGAAAAATACTTTTTGGCTCGAAAGAGAAATCCAAGCTTTTGAAGCTGCCGTGGCTATAGATACAATGTGTTTATGCCAGTTAAGGTTACGTTTTGTTTTGAATATGGGTGATTTTATACGTCAGAATTTTCTTCTGGTTGATACTACGGTTGTGAAGGTCACTATAGATGCCTAATCATCATCTTGTCTGTGGGATGGCAAATGGATTGGATAATGGATAATAATAAACACTTTAATTTTATTATGTAAAAACCCACTTTTTGTGATGCAAAGAAAATAAAGAAATCTTATTATTTTGGGCTCTTTGAAGCTGAGAGTTATGCAGGTATCTATTTCTGTTTGGCTATAAACATTTCTGAAAGAATTTCTAACCCAAACCCAGCTTCCTTTAATGGTGTCTCACTCGGTTCGTATTGACCGTAGAGGACGACATTTTTTCGCCAAATATCATACTGAAGTAAATAATTAAAATAAGTGTGAAGTTAATTAAGCCTGTCCGTAACACTTATATTTAAAATGGATCTTTAACGTCTTGTCTTACAACCAACAACTCATTAAGCTTTCATCAATCCAGTTCAAGGTTATAGTTCCTCGTACTAATTTGAAAAATCACGCACAATCTAGGTGGAAAACGCAAAAAGTTAACTTCATCTCAACTTTTGCGGATCCGCGTCGAAAATGGCGGGAAAAGCATTTTAAATTTGCACTAACTAATCACAACGCTGAGTTATCATCCGCGAGCGGAAAACCGCCTCATCAATTTTCGACACTTGTCATCTCACCATAACTTCACTCCATATAAGTTCATCATCCATCTTAAAACACTTGAAATTTCCACCAAACAAACCAGATCTAACACCACTAATTTTCACGCAAATTCTACATCAAGAGTTACTGTCGTTTATCGAAATACCTGAGTTAGTTACCTTGATTGGTGTGTAAATCTTAAAAATCATAATCTACTTCCCACTGCCCACCGGGAGCGGGCCCACGCGGGATTTTGAAGCATATTAATTGCAAAAACAAAGTTTTAACAACAAAAAGATTTTTGTTTTGTTAAATTAGTAATACAGAGTGAGATGGCATGCAGAAGTTTGAAACGTATGAAGTGCGTTTTTTTGTATCTTGTTTTAATTAAATTGTTTAAAAATCCTTTGTGAAATACAAGACAAAAAGTCAAAAAACAATTAAAGGGTGTCTTAAAATAAAAATAAAATAATTTATGGGCGTATTTTTGAGGTCAATGCGAATTACGAAGTGTTTTCTTCAAACTCGCATTTGGTTAATGAGCATTAAAGCGGTAGTGTAAACATAGTAAATGATAATTCTATTAAACTATATTACATTAGCCATACAATAAATCATAGTTTAAAAAAACACGCTTTTATATGCAACCGAACTAAAAATTAGAAAATAATTTTTTATTACAAAGAGTTTGTATTACAGTAATAAAAGGTCAAACAATGAATCATAATTATATACCTCAAAATAGAATTATAATAAAATTTAAGATAATAACAGAATAATTCACTTCAGAGTAAACAGCGTGGGGTGCATTTTACTATTTTTTCATAACTTTTCCCTTATAGATATTTACAAATGAAATAATTATAACATTTAATATATTAAGCACCCCACGCTTTTATTCTGAAGTGAATTATTCTGTTATTACCTATCTTAAATTTTATTATAATTCTATTTTGAGGTATATAATTATGATTCATTGTTTGACCTTTTATTACTGTAATACAAACTCTTGTAATAAAAAATTATTTTCTAATTTTTAGTTCGGTTGCATATAAAAGCGTGTTTTTTAGTTTTTTTAAACTATTATTTATTTTTCATTTTTTAGTTCGATATATCAATTCGTTTTCTGCGGACATGTGATATTGAAACGTTTCACGAACTATTTCGTAATCTAATCATTTCATTTAAAGCTTCACTGTTGCATGGGGTTTCAGAACGCAACTACTCCGAACAATTTTCTGTCAGCCTTATGCTGAGAGTACGTCCGAAACTGCACGCATGGGCAGATCGCGTACTAGCTCTTTCTCTGTTACTCTCCTACAGAAAATCTATAAAGGAATTTATATATCCTGGCGATCCTAATCAGGATAACGGGATACTGTTTGCAGATTATTGCATTGTCATGGGTCCTTGATACGTGTTCAAAGTTTCAAAGAAATTGAATCGCTGGAAGTTGGTGAAAATTAAGCTTAAATATTCCGTTACATACATACATACAACCCAAGCTAATAAGAGCGTGTTAAAAATGTGTGTAGCTTTGTACGCCCAGGGGCGTAGATTATTTCATTTTTAGAGGGGGGAATAGAATGTACAAAGTATATTTGATTTATATGGTCAAATCGAAATATAGTGAAAAATAAATTCCCATAGGCGCAATTAGGAGGGGCTAGGGGATGCTTAGCCCCCAAAATTATTGAATATTTAGAGTATATCACTCTTCTTCAGCAAATATACTCTATAAACAGGGTCTTAAGCTTCCCAATAACCAGAGGCTATAGTTGCGCCAGTGTCTCACCTTAAAAACAAACTCAACTACCTTCTCATAAAAACATGATGCAAAATCCAGGTAACAACCAAAAAAAAAATGAAAAAAACTGGGGAACACAACACAAACTATAACGACTTATTCATCACACATGCAATATCACTGTTAATACCTGTAGCACTTTTAAGTAACTAAATCAAAAGTTGACTTGTAAAATGAAGAATCAGGTACCTAACTAATTTATGGGTACCATAATTTGCATCCCCAGATACCTATGCCTGTTGTAAAATTTCTAATCTCCATGGCTCCAAATGGAAGGGTAAATTCGTGGATTTATTATTGGGTTATTTAGGTAGCTATTGATTTCTAGACCTTATTTTAATTGTATTTAGGATACAGGGTTTTTCAAGGGTGTAAATAGGTGATTTCCTTTAATCTCTTTTGAGATACAGGGGGTAAAGATTTCTAAATAGTATCTGTTTTTATATCAAATGTTATACAATACTAAATATTTTAATTAAATTTGGTACAGAGCCACTATGCACTGAGAAGCATTTCCTGACACACAGCATTTTTTTCCAGGGACGTTCGAGCGGTATTTAAACCAAATATATTTAAAGAAAAATATGGACGCCATTACTTTTTTCTTTAAATATATATATACAGGGTAGCCCACCATATTCGACACGGTCTGTAGCTGGATAACCATGGAGTTTTTAAAAAAGTAAATACTGAAACATATACAGGTCGGTAAGGCCACAGTATAAAATTATTTTACTCTATACAGGATGTCTCAAAAAGTGTGACGTATCAAAGCTATATTTTTTAAATGGAACACCCTATATTTTATGACGGTTTTAGATTCTACATAAAAAAATAATTAAAGTTTTTTAATAGTACCAAGTGTCTAATTTTATTCGTCTTTGTAATATTTGATTTTTTTTCAAAATGCAGGGATGCAATTAAATTAATTTTATTTTAACAATATAAACTCCTTGGACTTTAAAATTTGTTACAAGATTAGGAAAAGTCTGCCTTATCATACGTATGTAGGTCATATCGAGATCATAGATTATACAGGGTGATCAAAAATAATTTCAATTTTTTAGAAAGTCAAATTGCAATATCTCTCTTATTTTAAATGGAACACCCTGTATTTTACACCACATGATGACAAACCAAATGCTCTTTCAAATGGTGTATAGGTTGCCTATACCTATCTTTTATACATTTTAAGTAAATTCCGTTTTAACATATTTTTATTCCAAATGTCTATTTAAATGTAAGTAGGCTGTGATATAGCTATGCCTATTTACTAAGCCGTTATTGCAAAATGTAAATTTGTTGGTAAAAAGCACAAAATTAAAAGATTTTATATTATCTGCCACTATTTTTAAAATTCACAGAAAAAAATTAATTAGTTACTTATAATGCTACTTCCAATAACACTTATTTCAGCTATAGGTATGTGGTAATGATAAAACTTGTGTTTTTACACAATCCTAATAACGCCTCTGGTCAGTTATGACGACATTCTGTAACCTATAACTCGTTTCTTCCATTATCCATAATCACTGTGTCAAATTTTTTAAAGCAACTATTAAGGTTATCAGATGGTTTCTCCTGGAATATTTTTCAGGATTAACTCTAGACTAAAGTAAACCTTTTTTTTTCACATCCTACCAGTATTATATCATCTTGTTGTTGTAGAAGAAGAGTTTTTATTTAAAATTATTGAAATTTCTTTTAAACTGACTAAAACATTAGTAATCAATAAATGGTCGTTGTTATTTTCTCAAGAAAAATATTAATGGCTGCTATGTCACAGCCAACTTTAATTTAAATAAACATTTGGACTAAAAATTTGTAAAAACAGATTTTACTAAAAAAGCACAAAAGATAGATATAGGCAACCTATACACCATTTGAAAGAGTATTTTATTTTTCATCATGTAACGTGAAATGATACAGGGTGTTCCATTTAAAATAAGAGAGATACGGCTATTTGATTTTCTGAAAAATTGAAATTATTTTTTGATCACCTTGTACAATATTTGATCTTGATTTGACCTACGGATGATATGGCAGACTTTTTCTAATCTAAATATCACAAAAACGAATAAAATTAGACACTTAGTACTATAAACAAACTTGTGTTATTTTTTAAAGTTGAATCTAAAACCGTCATAAAATATAGGGTGTTTCATTTAAAAAATATAACTTTCATACGTCACACTTTTTGAGACACCCTAGATAGACTAAAATAATTTTATACTGTTTTCTTATCCGACCTGTATATGTTCCAGTATTTACTTTTTTAAAAACCCCATGGTTATCCAGCTACAGACCGTGTCGAATATGGTGGGCCACCCTTTTTTAATTTAGTTGATGTCGCGTTTACTGTTAAATTGCATAAATGTATATTAAAATAAATTTTATTAGGCATTGATACAAAACAGTAATTCAGGGTGAGAAAAACAAGTTTCAAACTGTTAAAAAGCTCTTTTTTAACACTCTATGTAGTGCACTAAAATGGAGTACTTTATTATCTTGATGATTATGACTAAAAAAAAACGTATTTTAAAGGTTGAAGAAAAATGTATTTTAGACCATAAAAGCATGTTTTTGTATCGAACGACGAAACTTATTTTACAACCTGTTAATATTTTGCTCACGCCAATCTGATGGCGCCTACTCATACTTCTTTATTCAAAATCGTCCCACGGCTATTTTAATTGTTTGTCATAATTATTGAGTGTTACAATAATTTACTTAGTTGTTGATAATGTGGCGAACCGGTACGGGTTTTTTTTTTTGAAAAAGTAGATTGTCGTGTTGGCGCTCATTGCAATCAGTTGCATTTATTTATTTTACCGTATTATCGGTAAAAGTAAACACCCACAGTGGATGTTTTAACGGAAACTTGCTTCGGAGAAACGTTAAATTGTTAGGAAATGTTAGCTCATTCATGAAAGCAATAAAATTTAGATGGATTGTGTACAGGGTGTTACAGAATACTTATGTTAAGAAAATTTAAGGGGCAGGTTCCACAGCTATTGGGATTTATTGAAGAGCACAGTAAGTTTTACCCAAAATAAAAATTTGAGCATTTTTCAACCAACCAGTAAGAGTAAACTGCCTAATCACTTCTGCAACGTAGTATCTCATTATGCACCCTGTAGTCTAGAAATCAATAATAAAAACACCATATCGATTTATCAGTGACAATTTAGATCATTAGTTTATAATGTCATTGCCAAAACTGAACAATTTTATACGGGAATTTCAAAGAATCCTCGCATTTCATTTTAGTTTACAGCTAATTCCAACACATGTACTCACAGTTACGCAAGACAATAAAACAAATTTTTCTACATTTAGGAATCAATTTATGACGAAAATATCAGGATTTAATCAAATGCTCAAATATTCCTCCATTAACTGCCAGACAATAACCCAAACGATTATAAAACTCATTTCCGTTACGTTGGCTAGTTGGTACATCGATATTCTGGCACATTCAGCGGAAATAGCATTCCTTAGCTGGACTAAATTTTCATATTTTTTATTGGTAGCTTAGTTTTTAAATGTCCCCATAGAAAAAAATCGTTTGGCGAAAGATCACGTCGATTTTCTTCACATTTGCAATTATTGATTACTGTGCCTGTAGTTTCAAATTTTTTATCGTCCGTTCTATTGTCGATTTACTTGGTATTGGCCTATTGGGAAAATAGGCTGCAAACATGTCTGCTACTCTTCGATGACTATTTCCCCGATAAAACAATTTTAAAATAGTGATTTTTCTTGATTTGAGTAGTTCATTATTTAAAAATGATGTGACATTGATCTGACAACTTGAGAGTAAGAGGTTAAATAATTTTTCTAGTATTTTATTATAAACTTCTAATAATACAAGGCGCGTAAGAAGATAGGAGATTCGTAACTTATTTTAGCATTTATCTCTTAGCTGGCGGACTGAGAAGAGCTGAAATTTGTACACTGGATACAACTTTTCGTGCTCTTTAAAAAATCCTAATAACATTTTCTTCTAAAATAATTAGGGAGCCAATATTGGACCACTTTAAAATTTACATGGGATTCCTGATTACTCAATTTAACTATAAACAGTAAATACTAAACATATATAAGTCCAAAGACTAAAAACAAAAAATAACTCCAAAACTGCGAAAAAAGCTTCCAGTACGATTGTAAACAAAGAATTACGGGAAAAGATTACGTCACAAAAATTTAGCGGACATTAGGCTTAAATGGGATCGAGCGCTCCTTATTAAAAAGTGTATTTCCTTGCGTAAAACCTATGTTTAAACCTGGGTGACTTTCCAGTGACGAAAATTTTTGTGCTTCACGCTCCAGGGCTTGAAGCTCTTGAACTGCTCTAAAAAGTTAGTCACTGGAACGCATCCTTGACAAGGAAAGAGAGATACTTTAAGAAATTTTAAAATTTCGTTGTTTTTAACCTTTCTTGGCTTTATAATAATAATCTCTTTTAAATATCGAATTCCATTTTAAATAAATAATTTTAAAAAATCCATCCTTAACCATAAAAAACACGTTTGAAGCACAAAAACCAAAAGAGGGGTTTGTGCATGAGGGGCAACAGGAAAGAAAAACGGAGTAGCTCAGGTTCATAACACTTTCCGTCACTGGAACGCCATAAAGTAGAACGAAATGCTCCTGAGCTACTCGGGAGCGCTCTATTTGCGTCACTGGAAAGCCACTCTGAATTTCGAAATCGGTACTTCAGTATAGAAGGAACTGTTTAAAAATGTAAATTCGGTGCTCTTTGATAAGAAAAAAATCACAAAAAGGTTAAAGCAAATAAATCGGCATGCTTGTCTTCGCGGCCGCCTTTGCTATATTTCTTTTTATGATATGTCGGTTGATGCAGCTGGTCATCGCACTATGGGATAGAAATTAATTTTTTGGTCAAAATTCTAAAACTTACCAATCTAACTTAAAATAAGGGGCTTTTTACTGAAAAATATTGAAAAAAAAATTATAAATTAATATAAATGCTTTTGGAAACCTAAAACCTATTATATGTTATTATAAATTTACACCCCTTAACATTATTATTTTTATTGTACAAAATAAACTAAAATGTCAGCTTGTTTGGTTAATTCGGTAGTATTCTAATCAGTAATCCGATGATTATTATCTCATATGATATACAGGGTACGACAATAGGTACGATTTTTTTTAATGGAATACCCTGAATATTATATTACCACCAAAAAAATCTTTTCAAATGCTTTAAAAAAATAAATATGACCATCCAAATCTGAAAAATAATTTTAAATTATTCTTAGAAGCGTAATAGAGATACATCTTCCCAACTTTATTTTTTAACGTATAAAATAAATAAAAAACAATGTTTTGTTGGGTAGATTTTGTAGAATCCATATCTTTCATCAGAATGCTTTTATCTTTTAGGATATACAGTCTAGGACAAAACATATTAATTTTTAAAATGGAAAACCTTGTTAATTATAAAAAATCTTGTATCTGTCCTTACACTCAGAAGTAGCAAAAAGTAGGAAGGCAATTGTAAGTACAAAAACTGATAAAGAAAAAGGTAAAAAATCTTTGACAAAAGTAGCGAGACTTCGCGAGACTGCATCGGAAACACAATAGCTCTTATTATTTAAACTCTTTTACTTTTTTAGTAAACAAGGCTAATAATAAACTAAGTAGATTAAATGTTGTATATTTATGTTTACTTATAATACATTTTTAAGTTTATTATTACCCCAATAGAAGTCGTCTTTTATAATTTTGCGTAGTTTGGAGTATCTACTTTGAAATACACAGCATGAGCCATTAAAATTTCAAAGTTGCTTTTTGGCCAAAATAATGGATTTCTATCCCATAGTGAATCAGCGCGTTGCTGTAAAGGATAGCGGCGCCTTTATATAAAGTAGTCCGATTTGCAGGCGGCCTTTTTTATATGTTTCTGTATTATTTTCAAAGGGTACCGAATTTGCGCTTTTAAAATGTTCTTACTGTACCGCTTAAATCTAAGATAAAAAGGATTTTAGAAAGAAATTAGAAATTTTGCGTTTATTTTAAATTTTTAATCTTCAATTTAATCCTAAGATTTATTTACAAACACTTTTTTCTCTTAAACTAAATAAGATAATAATGTGGGTACAAAAAAATTAAGAGACCAAAAGCTGTAGGTATATTTATTTGCCCAATCTAAAGAAAGCACAAAAATTTTACACACATTTAAACAGTCAGTGGCGTACTATTTTTTTGTTAAAAATAAATCCTTTAGTTGCCACTCCAGATGCCACTGGACTTATTAAATGTAATTAGGTTAGTAATAAATTACCCCCTAATGACATAAATAACATTGTCTAATTAAAAGATAATTGGTTAAAGAATATTTAGGATATTAAAAAATAAAACATTTTTTTTTAAATCCTGTATATCTTGAAAACGAGGAATTTGCGAAACCATGTTTCTGCATTTCATTCTTAAGAATTTTAAAAAATAATTATTTTGTTTCTAAATTTTATGGATTAGCAAGAAAATTGTATTGTTAAAGCAAAAAAGCGATAGTATAATTCAGTGTTAAAAATATTGGGTAATTTTCTAGAAGTTGCGGCAACTCCGATTTTGACGAAATTTGGTATATAAGTAGTTTAGGGCGCTGATCACGAATCTGAAAGAATTTATTGGCGGAAACGTTTCGTTCTTGAGATATCCATCATCAGACTTGAAATTTAAACCAATCCTATTTTTACATATTCCCCTCTTTTGCACACAATTCTTGATTTAAAGCTAAAGTGTCACACAATATTTGATTTTCACCTTTTAAAACCCCGTTTTTACGTATTTTACATTATTTTTGCATTAAATTGCATAGCTATAATTTGAATCATTTCAGTCCCAGTGTGCCATGAAGCCCTATGTGTATGTATGGTTGCCGCATTATCAAAGAAAAGCCACGCAATTTAATGCAAAAATAATGTAAAAACGTAGAAGAACGGGGTTTTAAAAGATGAAAATCAAATATTGTGAGACGCTTTAGCTTTAAATCAAGAATTCTTGCAAAAAAAGGGGGAATATAGTAAAAATAAGCTTAATTCAAATTTGCACTTTGATGATGAATATCCCGAGAACGAAACGTTTCCGCCAAAAAACTGATTCGTGATCAGCGCCCCAAATTACCGTATACCAAATTTCGTTAAAATCGGAGTTGCCGCAGGTTTCTAGAAAATTACCAAATATTGTAAATAAAAAATTGCATTAAAAAAGCGAAGAAAAAATATATCATGAGAACTTTCAAACTATATAAAGAATAAACAATTATTTGTGTTTTTTTTTATAATTCACTTATTTGCCTTAATTAAGTAAGTTAGAAAACATTTTGTCTCGTAGTTTTTTGTTTGGATCACTCTGTATTTTGTATAGTTAAAATTGAAAAGCAGAAAACTATTTTAAAATAAAAAACCTCACCCCAAAAGGTCAATAGAAATCATGCACGTTCACTAAACACATCAAAATATACTGATAATGCTTTTTTTGTAAAGGCCTTCATAAATTTAAATTATGTTTTGCTACTTAACAAAAAATTGTACGTAAATAAATGAATAAGGCAAAAATTAGTTTACATTTTATTTGATTAATATTTATATAAACAATACCAGATAATAATTAGGAAAGCAAATTAAGTTTCAATGTAATAGTGGTTAAAATGTATTTTGAGAATCCTTAAAATAATTTTTTTTATACATTTATTTTCTTTTATTTTTTTCCCATGGCATTAACCACCACCTCTTGTTTTATGCCCTCTTTGGATAAGTAACTCAACCAAATTTGCCTACAAAATAGCAACAATATTACGCACCAGTGTCAATTTAGTTACCAGTGGATTTCGCTATTAGTTGTTTATGTTTTTACGCCAGAAAAATATATTAAAAGTGGAAGAAATCACCTCTAACCTCAAAAAGTACACGTTATTTTCTCAGGTTATTTCTCCAAACTTTTAAAAGTAAACAATATCGCAAAATGGGTAAAATAAAGAAAGAACAGCTAAAAATGAAGACAAAATTAAAACCTTTAAAAAAGTGATCCAGCGAAAGGTTAAAACAAAAGGACCATTAAGGATAAAACAGAAAAAACAAGTATTAGCCCATCTTGAAGCAGCGAACAGCGACAGTGAGGTGGAAGAATTATTGGAGAAAGATCAAATTTCTGATGAAGAAAATGATGTGAAAGCAGCAAACTCTGATTCAGAATCTGAGGAAGAACTAGACGAAGAAGCCTTGGCAGAAAAACACAAACGAGACTTGGATAAACTTAAAGAAACTGACCCCGAGTTTTACAAATTTTTACAGGTAATTTTAATACAGTCTCTTTGTTAATTTACTGTTAATATAATAATCTGATAGTCACTCAAATTATTTGACTCATGATTATTTGTTTATAATATCCATTTTTGTAGGAAAATGACAAAAAATTGTTGCAATTCTCTGTGTTAGATGAAGACAATGCAGACCAATCTGACAGATGAAAAAGATGAAGATGAAGACCAGGACGATGTACATGTACCAAATGAAAATTTGGAAGTTGCTAGTGATGAGAGTGATTTTGAGGTAGTTATCTTAATTCTTTCTTTATAATTTTTCTTGTAAGTATTTATTCCTGTAATACTTAGTGATATTTCGTTGATGTGATTGCCAAACCTAATATGTGCCACAGGATAAGCATTTCACATATCAGATTTGAGACGCGCACCGATGATTTGCATGTATCTATTTTGTTTTTCTTTATGTTAGCAAGATGATGAAGAGGAGACACAAAAAGATAACCGTATAATAACCCTGAAGATGATTAAAAAATGGCAAAGTGACATTCAGACTGATAAAAGTAACAAAACTATAACACAAGTCGCACAAGCATTTCATGCTTCTTTAAGAAGAATTGCTGGTAATGAAAAAGAAGATGAAGAACCTACTTATTTTAAAGTTGAAGGTAAAGTGAAGCATTCCAGGGATATTTTTTTATTTTAATTAATAATTTTCTTTTATTGTTATTTTAGGTTCTGCAGTTTTTAATGCAGTTATTCAGCTGTGTGTTATGGAATTGGGCCCTGCTATAAGACGATTTTTGGGACTTCAATCAGGCTCAAAACAACCCCCCACACAAGTGCAAAAATTCAACAAAATCAAAAAAGTATTAAAAGGATATTTTACTGATTTGTTAAAGGTAAGGTAAACTGTCATTATTTTGTTTTTATTTTTTAATATGTATATATTTTTTAGCTTCTAGTGGGTGTTACATCATCAAATATCCAAACAGTCCTTTTGAAACATCTACATTATATGTCTCCAATGTTAAATTCTTACACAAACATAACCAAATCCATCCTGAGTAAACTTATAAAAATTTGGGGCACTGCAGATGACTCAGTTCGAGTCCTGGCTTTCTTTTGCATAGTAAGAATCATTAGCAACCAAATGGGAGGAACCCTGGATACCTGTCTCAAATCTATGTACATGACTTATGTTAAAAACTCAAAATTTGTTAGCATAAACTCTCTAGCTTCAATTAATTTCATGAAGAGATCCTTGGTGGAGATATTTGCTTTGGATATAAATGTAGCATACTCCCATGTATTCCTCTACATAAGGCAGTTGGCGATACACTTAAGAAATGCCATAACAATGAACAAAAAGAAAATATTCAGGCTGTTTATAACTGGCAATTTGTGAATTCTTTGAGGCTTTGGGGGACATTGCTGTCAGTGACCTACTTGAAGCCCCAAATGCAGCAGTTGGTGTATCCCTTTATTCAGGTCTGCTTGGGAACATTGAAATTGGTACCCACCGCTCAGTATTATCCTCTGAGGTTCCATATTATCCAGATTTTGATTGACTTTTCAAAAGACACTGGAGTTTTTATTCCAATTTTGCCATTTTTGCTTGAGGTAAGGAACTTCCTATGATTTTAATAAGAAACACCAAAAGGTATCCATGAAGCCCTTACATTTTACTTGTCTGTTGAGGTTATCAAAATCCCAGATGCAAGAAAATGGTTTTAAAGATACAGTTATTGACACTATCTATTCACAGCTTTTAGAGTATTTAACAATGATGTCTCACTCAGTTAGTTTTCCTGACCTAAGTTTAGTGTGTATTTTGCAGGTAAGCAAATTATTTTTAAAGTTTTCTGTAAAATTTCTCATGCAGTGGTGCTTTTTTATGATCATTAATAATAATAATAATAATAATAATAATATCCTTTATTTCCACAAATCATTGTTACAACGACAAAGAAACGTCACTACAGAATAAATAAAAAACAGTGATCTTGAAAACCGCTTCCGCTACAGAGATGGATAAATGGGAAAAGAACTGTATTTTTAGTGCTTAGTTTAAATCGCTTTTTATTTCGTTTGTTTCCAAAAAACCGTTTGGTCCACTTTTTTATTCCGTAGCTCAGTTAATATTTGAAATAGAAAAAAAGTGTAAATAGGGAACTTGTAGATAACTATCTTCTTGAAAGGTATAACTCGGTATTTAATTTAATAGTCCGTTTTTAACCTTCGACATTACCTATATATATATATATATATATATATATATATATATATACATATATTTATAAGAGTAATTTACATTCATTTAAAATCATTTCATTTGTTAAAAACAATTAAAATGAAACAAAAATACAGGTGGTGATAAAATCATTAACAGACATCACAATTAAAGTATCTAGTAATAGTTGAACAGATTATGATCAATAATTAAGAAATTTAGTTAAATAGTTTAAAACAGTTAAAATGATATAAAAAACAGGTGGTAATAAAATCATTAACAGACATCACAATTAAAATATGTAGTAACAGTTTAACAGTCTATGATCAATAATCAAAATTAAAAGAGTAAAAACACTTATCCTACAAGAACTTTATCACAGCCCTTTGAAATTTATCCTTGTTCTCTATTTCACACAAGGTAGGTGGCAAGGATTTATAAGCCTTGACAGCACGGTTATAAGGTCCTCTCTCAAAGAACGTTGAATTATGAGAAGGAATACTAAGATCACTCTTGCCTCTGGTGACAATTGTCATTGAGTTGGAATAAAAATCAGGTTTACAGTGAATAAATGGGGATTTTTCTTCACAAACATTACTAAGGCCAAGAAATATAGACTAGGGACAGTTAAAAAGCCTAGGCTATTAAAATAGGGTTTACAAGACGCTCGAGGATGCGCTTTAAGTATGCATCTGATAATACGCTTTTGGGTTCTAAAGATATTAATTGCATGAGTAGAAGATCCCCAAAACAGAATCCCATAACTTATAAGAGACTGAACACAAGCAAAATAGAAACTGCGTATACTGTCTACAAAAAGTTCATCTCTCAATCTTCGCAACAATGCACATGTACTGTTCAGTTTAGACTGCAGTGAGTGGTGTGGTGTGAGATTAAAACAATGCTGTTTTTTTCCTTTTAGAAAACTGCAATAAGTGTTAATAAAAGTATTTTTTTTAACAGTTCAAAACGTTTTTCACACTTTAAATTATTGTTTTGTTTTCATGCCTAATAGAATTTATTGTAATAAGGATTTATGCAATGTAACATTAAATATGACATCCACTAAACCAAAAGATCAGTAAATCAATAAATTCAGCCAAAATTTCTTTTAATTTATGTGTCACAAAATTTAAAATTTGTCAGTTTGCAAATAAATTTATTAAAAATTATCAAAAATTAAGAACTTTTTTCCGAATCGTTTGTTCTCAAGATATTTATCATCAAAGTTGAAATTTAAACTAACCTATTTTCACTATATTTCCCTTGCACACAATTCTTGATTAATAGGTAAAACAATATTTGATTTTCATCCTTTTAAAACTCAATTTTTCTATGTATTTTTACATTATTTTTGCATTAAATTGCATAGCTTCAGTTTCAATCGTTTTTAGTCGTAGCAGTGTGCAAGAAGGGGGTATACCGGGTGATGCATCGCCGGGCAGGACATAGGAAATCCCATGTAATTTTTAATGGGGTCAATTATTAGCTCCCTAATTATTTTAGAGAAAATTCTATTGAAGTTTATTGAAGAGCATGCAAATCTACGTCCATGGTAAATGCGTAGTTTTTTGGTTATAATAAAGCACTAAATTTAAAAATGACAACGTTATGTCACGCTAACTGGTATTTTTATGGTTGTTCATAAATATGAGGCGATAATAATGTAACAATTTTTAAAAATAAATTAGCATCTAACTAGCAAACGTGTTAACCGAAAAAATCTAAAGTTTTTACCATGGACGTAGATTTGGATGCTCTTGAATAAACTTCAATAGAATCTTTCTCTAAAATTATTAGGGGAGCCAATAATTGACCCTATTAAAATTACATGGGATTTCCTATGTCCCGCCCGGCGATGCATCACCCGGTATAGTGAAAATTGGGTTAGTTTAAATTTCAACTTTGATGATGGAAAACTTGACAACGAAACGTTTCCGATAAAACCCCGTATACTAAATTTCGTCAAATTCGAAGTTGCCACAACTTTCTAGAAAATTGCCAAAATTAACAATAATGTTAAATTTGTTGACCAGAAATTGTAATAATAAGATTTATATGATTGTAGAAAAAGTATAGTATGCAACACATGCCTAATGTGTCTTTTTTACTCATGGGACGGCTCATACTATCAAACCTTCCATTCATAAATAAAAGCAAAACTTTATGCACTGAATTGCATTTTTTTAGATTAAAGAATTTATAAAAAAATGTAAAATGGCCAACTACTCAAGAAAACTAAAACAAGCCTTGGAAAAAATAGAACAGAACGCCCAATTTATAGAAACAGAACGTTCGAAACTAACATTAAATCTAACCGATTTAAAACAAATCGAAGGCTGGGAGTCACAAATAAAAACCAAAGGGACGCCACTGAGCAACTTCTACGAAACTTGGAGCAAATTGAGAAGTATGAAGAAAAATAAAGAAATCACAAACAATGACATTTTGGGAGACTACAAATTGCCTAAACTCAAGAAACCCGAGAAAAGTACAAAGAAAACTAGTGACTCAGATGGACCTGTGGAGTTGTTCCCTAGTGACTCTGAGGATGAAGAGTCGCAGCTTGAAAAGAAGCCGAAACGGGGTAAAAGAGGTGGTAAAAATGTTAAGAAAAACAAGGTTTCTATGGATGTTGATGAAGATGTGGACGATAATGAGCAAGAGGATGTTGTTGAAGAAATATCAATGGACGATTGGTAGGAAACTTGTTATTTGTTTAATAAACGTTTTTTATTTTAGTTATTTCTTGTGTTTTCTATATAATATTTCCTTTGTTATCATTTATCTACCCTAGAATTTATTTAAGAGACATTTATAAAACAAATTATGGTAAAAATAAATTAGAAAATCCGGCATATACTCAGATCAGTTTGACTAGGTAAGGTTGCCTCGTAAGCCTTGCAACATGGCGGACCATACGTCACATATGTATTTTGCTCATTATTTAATGAAGTTTTTAACAGTGTAGTTTGTGTTCTTTGTCAATATTAAAGAAATACTGTTAATTCCAGTTATTACCGTAATTTCTTTATTTGTTATTAATAAATTATTTAACAATGATTATTCTAGCTGATTTTTATATCGCGCTCTTTCGCCCTCATAACATTATCCGTCTAGATATCCTTTGTTTGCTATGTTGGCGCCAATAAGGAACCAGCAGTGCGGTACATATGTGACGTAATGAGGCAACCTACCTAGTTAAAGGATCTTGGCATATACTTTCGGGGTTAAAACGCTGGTTTAGACTTTAAACCAGAAAAACTTTATCGCTTACGTCTTCACTGGTCGAGACCAAATAGATAAGTCCATATACACGGAACAAAAAAGGTTGTCCTATATTTAAGTGGTCTAATCACCAATTTAAAGTTGATTTATTTTGAGGAACTACAATGGAAATGTACAAATCAGAAAGTCCTATATTTAAGCCCACTGTCCATGAGAGCGGTTTTCCGCTCGCCAATGATAATTCAGCGTTGTGATTGGCGGAAAATCATTTTAAATTTGTACTAACCAATCACAACGCTGAATTATTATCTGCAAGCGGAAAACCGCTCTCACTGGACAGCCGGCTTTACGTTATCAAATCACTTTACAACGTACACAACTTTGACGTATAATATATAAATTGAAACGTCAGACATAACCGATTGCTAAATACCGTTTTAAGCCTACTGTCCATGAGAGCGGTTTTCCGCTAGCGGATTATAATTCAGCGTTGTAATTGGCGGGAAAGGCATTTTAAATTTGCATTAACCAATCCACAACGCTGAATTATTATCTGCGAGGCGGAAAACCCTCCTCATGGACAGCAGGCTTTAAAATAGGTTCTTTTCCTTTTGCCTAAAATTGATGATATATCAATTTTAGGCGAAGAAACCAATTCTAAAACGGTATTTACCAATCGGTTATGTTGACGTTTGCTAACAATGTATTATATGAAAAAGTTGTTACCAATTATTGCCGCGGTTATAATTGGTTGAACGCCTAAAGCTTAGTTTATAAGCTTGAGAAAATGCGATTTGGAATTGCGAAACTTGAGTTTGATTGGCCAGTTTGTAACGACTCTCAAATGTTTCGTTACAAATTAACCAATCAGCACACGATTCGCAATTCGCAAAGCATTTCGCAAGCTTATGAACTAAGCTTTAAATTGATGATAGTTGACTTTTTTAAGAAACTACAATTGAAATGTACGAATTCTGGTACATTTATTCCAATCTTAGCAACAATCTGATTAAGCAATCGTCAAGGTCAATTTATCTTGTTATTTTAACCTTTTATCAATCTAAAAAATTTGCGCATTTTTGCTTTTGAGTTGCATTGAAGAAAAACGAATTTGCCACTTTGTTAATACGGTTTTAAAATGGCAATAACAATACATACGCCCATCGCTGTAGGGCTAGGAACAGTGTTTTTAACAATCCTAGGTACGATTTTAATTATTATTTTTGAGGCGTTTAGAACCAGAGCGGACCATACCACAAATAAAAACCTATTTATGAGGGCCAGTGTGGGCTAATGATTATTATAAGTTGGTCATAGCTTACTAAGTCCGCTTTGGCTCTAATAATTTTAATTTAATTCTATTAAAAATATAAAAATATAATGTGGCATGGTCGGCTCTGGTTTTCAGAGCATAATTTTTAAACTCAAAAATGCAAATTAAATATATTTTTTATGTCGAAAATGCTGAAAAAGATATTTAGGATTTTTAGGAATAAGAAAAATAGATTTTTTTTTACATTGTGGTAGTATAAACAAAATCTTGTTGTCAGATCCATTGGCGTAGATAAGGTAGGAAAGTTAAGTGGGGGGGTAGTATAGGCTTTGGCAAAATTTTACAATGGTAAAAACTAAATTTTAATCAATAATTACTTAAATACGTCACCAACCCGGGAAAATTAAATTTTTATAAAATTATTGTCTATAGTTTGTTTTGTAAATAATTTTTAAAGTTGATTAAAATTTATTCTACAATTTGCTATAATCAATCACTTAATCACTTTACAATGTTGCCAGTGCTTATGTTAAACGCGTCACTTTAAATAAATATGCCAACAAAGAAACGAGCAATAGAAAAGGGATGTCGTAGCTTGAATCTTTTGTGACGTAGGCACACTACAACTACGTCATCGGACTATGCGGCGTTTTAAATAATTTGGCGGGCATTTACACAAAAAGCTTGCAATTTCCGGGAAAATTTGAAGAAAAGGAATAAAATCCAATCTATCTACACCGAAATTTTGCTACCTTAGGAAAGGAGGATAATATTTTAAGGGTTGTTACACGTGAGGGGTTGTGAGGTAGCATTTCTAAAGCTTGGTTCATAGACTTGCAGAATTGCGAAACGTGTTTTGATTGGTCAATTTCTAACGATTTTTGAATATTTTGTTAGAAATTGACCAATCAGAACACGTTTTGCATTTTGCAAGCTTATGAACTAAGCTTATGTTGGAGACTTTTTAAAAATAAATTGTACATGTTTTAGTAAGAAGATAGTCGGTAAGAATGTGTTTTTAAGGTATGGACCTTTATTTTTGCTCTTCAAACATTTTTGTAACGATTTTTCGATTTGATTCTTTATACATTTCAGTACCCCCAGAAAATAAAATTATCTACGCAACTGCTCAGATCAATAATAACCGCGGTACACAAACGTGTTCGTGCCGCGGTAATAATATGAGACCACTTTGACGTATACATGAATTTATGTCAACATAACCGATTGGTAAATACCGTTTTACGCCTGCTGTCCATGAGAGCGGTTGTCCGCTGGCGGATGATAATTCAGCGTTGTGATTGGCGGGAAAAGCATTTTAAATTTGCACTAAACAATCACAACGCTGAATTATCATCCGCGACGGAAAACCGCTCTCATGGATCTAGCCGGCTTTATAATAATTGGTTAATCGCTTAAAATTGATGTATGTGTGTAATGGCCTTTAGAGCTAAAACTACATATGGGTCCGTGATCACGAACTCACAGTGTCCACATGATCATTAGTTTATTTTGTAGGTGCCATAATTTTAAGAAAATCCGAAAGAGAAAATTCCCACGGAGTGGAAAAAAGTGGGAACTGTTAAACAACTATACTTCTTTCCTTTAAAAAGTGGCAAGGGAATTAAAGCAAAAGAATTATTTTGTTCAGTGAAAGGAGTTAGAGAATTTAATAAGAAAGATAGCAGCATTGAATTAGTCGACAGGTATGTAAAGGTTGTATGAACTGCTCTAAAGAGTTAGTCACTGGAACGCATCCTTAGACAAGGAAAGATAGATACTTTAAGAAATTTTAAAATTTCGTTGTTTTTAACCTTTCTTGGCTTTATAATAATAATCTCTTTTTAATATCTAATTCTATTTTAAACAAATAATTGTTAAAAATCCATCCTTAACCATAAAAAAACACGTTTGAAGCACAAAAACCGAAAGAGGGGTTGGTGCATGAGGGGTAAGGGGAAAGAAAAACGGAGTTGCTTAGGTGCATAACACTTTCCGTCACTCGAACGCCATAAAGTAGAACGAAATGCTCCTGAGCTACTCGGGAGTGCTTCTATTTGCGTCACTGGAAAGCCACTCAGGATTTTTGGTTTAAATTAAAAAGTTTCCCACATATGATGGTGCAAATATCGTGCCTCACGCTGTATAAATGTAATATATATGAATTTTGCAGATCTTTTCTTATTTACCATAAGAAAAGTGGCGAAGTAAGAACAGCAAGGCAGATACCCAAAACTTTTCTAATCGAAATAAAGGCGGCTAAAAATGGCGTTATTTTAAGCGCTCCAAATAAACCTGATATACTTGTTAACATACCAAAGATCAAGAAGGATGTCACTGTGTAAGTATTTTAACAATCTTTAAAGATAAAAAAATAGTATCTTTAGATAATTTTTCAGCGTTCGTTCCCCAATTAACTATCAACAACAAACCCAATTGTTGCAGTTTCTTACATTTGAATTAATGATTTTAAGTTAAAAAATTATAAAAAAAGAGAGTTAATAGTCTATTAGCTTTGTATAAATGAAAATGGCACCCTTTAATCTGGATTTATTTTCTTTGAATGGCATTACCCAAGGTGCTTATGCTCAGCGTCAAAGATTATGCTGCTTGCGCATATGGAGTTTTTTGCATATACCTATTTTGCCAGCAAACTCCAGGGATACTTTTTAGAGTGTGGCTTAAAGCCATAAAAAAATGTTAAGAAACTATCCCTGGCAAAGTTAAAAACTTTTTGTGACACTTTTAGATGGCAGTGTATTTTTTTCCCAAAAACTGTGCCAATATTAGAAATAAGTAAATTTGTAAATCAAGAAACAAACCTTTACCAAGACACTACCTCTAAAATGTTGTTAATTCAACACCGACAAAAATACTATATAAAAATAATCACTTTCTTCGATCTAGAATATTAAGAATAAGGTGTGCCATTTTTTGGAATGTGTAGTCTATTTAACGGTTGTTTTAATTTTTATTGCTGGCAGTATATTCCAAGGAGTAGAACCTTTTGTCTGCACTGACTGCGGAGACGATGTGGCAAAATGGCTGAGTAACTTTTTGTTGGACAAAGATGAAGGCTTAGGTTTGGGTTATGGAGATGGTAGTTCTTTTAGAAATGTTTATAAACACCATAAAAAAATGTCTGAGCACTTCACCAATATGGATAACAATATGACGGTAATACATATAACGTCGCTTTCAGAAGAAAATTGCTTAACTCCGATTATTAAAGTTTTACAAGAGAAAGAAAAAAAACATTTTAAGTTTTGATTTCTATGCAACAATTATTATATTATTTATATACGGAGTTACGTATTTTTCCCTTGTTGTTGGAGATACATGATGGTTTTCTTTTTCTAAAATTTATATTATAACGGGAGTTACGTAGTTTTCTCCAGAACACTCCCATATAACATTTTTACCGGCGTTGTACATTTAATTTACTGGCATTGCCAACACTCTTTAATGGCAAGGCATTGGCAAAAAGGTATCAAAAAGACGCGAAAGTGGGCAATTGGCCGTTATTAGGCCACGTGTTGCAGATAAAGTGATGGCATCCGTCATTAATAAGTTATTGGCAAAAAAATGCGTTTAAGATGAGGGCATCCATCATTAATAAGTTATTGGCAAAAAGATAACAAAAAGACACGAAAGTGGGCAAATGCAGATACTCCCAAGCAGCAAGCTGACGTCTTATTGACGAAATTGTCGCATATACTTTTTTTAAAAGCTAAAATGATGCGATATATTATTTGAAAATTAAAATAGGAAAAAACTCCTTACTGCATGCAATTTCCTTGCAATGCAAAGTACCATCTCTCGGAACACTGTCCAACTTGGAGATGCAGATTTTTACACTAGCCGAAGATTTTTATTTCAAAGCTAAGTGAGATCACCTACCGCAGGCCGCTCTCGAATTATTTTTGTCTAATGGGTACGGTTTAGACGATAAAAAGCGAAGATATTGCAGAAACGTAGCAGTTTATTGTCCATTACGCCATCTCTCGGTATGTCAAAAAAACTATTAAATATATATAATATTTTTATTAACACGTCTTTAAAACTTTTAATAAAGTTTTAAACAAAATGTTTCCAGCTCCTAACAGTCTACTTGAATATCTTGCCTTCTCGACTAGCCATCACCAATTAATCACACAACACACACTTATTAGGTAATGAATACATTTAATTATGTCTATTAAAAACTCTTTTCTTTAAAAAAGAAACTAAAAAGCTAGAAAACCACGTAGAAAACAAATGTTTTTTATTCGCTCCAAAATACATAATAAACATTTTGTTTGACCTAATTTTATTTGCATGATTTTTAACAATAAAATGTTATGAAAAGGCCATTTCCTTTAAATTATGTAAAAAAACATAAAATATAATGTTGTTTAGCTGCCATTATAAATAAAACAGATCAAAAAAATTGCTTTAATGTTAGTTAAATACCAATGTTAATAATATGGTTTAAAAAGTATGAATATGCGTTGAAGGTTTGCCTTCAAAAATCCAATATTTATTTGCCTGTAACAAAAACGCGTGCTTTATTTAATCAGGATTGGTATGCCGCCATTTTTGTATGCTTGCCGGTAATTCGCCTGCATGTAAAATTTATTGGCAATTAAGTGTTTATTTAAGGTTGACTGCGTATAAGATGTTGGCATAATATTGCCACCAATTGCCAATGCTTTACCATCAATGCCAATATGAAAAATATACATTGCCGGCAAATAGTGTTTGCTGGGACCTTGCCGCTCTGCCGTACGAACAGCGTGCAAGATAAGTACCATTTTCACTCGCTTAACGTGCTGATTGCAACATGCCGAGCGAGAGAGAAAGATACTAAACTAATTTTTTTCCCTCTCGCGCACGTTATTTTTACATAATTTATTGTGGGTTAAAATTGTATGCTTTTATTTTTAGGGAATTTTTAGTGATTTGGCCGCTTTACTTGTGGTAAATCAAGCATCAGTAGATGAGTTAAATAAAGAATTTTCCGAAGATCAAAAAGTGTCTTTTATGAATTTCAGACCAAACTTGTTAATTGAGGGTAGGTAATATAAATCACAGCCCAAATAAGGGTATTTTAAATGAACTTGTATATTGGCAAATATAGGTATGGGGAAATTTGCTCCTATAATAAATATTAAATTTGAGAACATATAAAATAATCTATTGACTTTAAGGTCCCAAAGCTTATGAAGAAGATAAATGGAGATACATAAAAGTAGGTGAAGTGATAGCAAAAGCTTGTATGGAATGCTTAAGATGCATAGAGACAACTGTTTCATTAAATGGCGAAATGAATAAACAGAGAGAGCCACTAAAAACTTTAGAAAGGTACGTTTGAATTTTGAGTGGCAAGAGTTTTGCACCGGTTGCACAATTTTTAAAAAGAAGACACACTACTTCCTCCAAAACAGTCACATTTTTTAGGTAAAACCTTCGAGTATACACCTACCTAGAGGTAGTCTTGCTGATTGACCTTAATGCTCTCTATACTAAGATCAATCATCATGCAGAATTTAGGAATAAAAGTAATAATTTTTTTTTCAGAATCAGGATGTCTAAATCACCATTTAAGTTTGGGGTCATGGGAAATTACCTAAAAATAATAAAAACAGGAGTCATTTCCGAAGGAGATACTGTATATGTATCCAGAGATAAATAGAAAAAGATATTAGAGACATTTTGCACCCCTTATTTTGCAATTCCGTTGTGGTTAACTTTATTCTGAGACAGCGCAGTAACGCAAACATGATCCGTTATCGTTATTAACCATACCGGACTCCTTTAATTACGGATGAATACCGAAGAGCTTATCGTTATCTTTATCGTTATTGGTAAACTGCGTGGTTGCCAAATTGTAAAATTTTAATATCGATTATTTAAGAAGGTTGAAATTTTAATACCGTATAATTAAAATATTATTGATACATAACGAATAATTAGCGAAAAATTCATAGCAGTAAGAAAAATAAAATATTGTAAAGAAATTAAAACGGACTTGCATTTTTAAGGATGTTTTAAATCAGTAATTAATTTACATGTTACAATCTGGCACACTTGCTTTTTGCTTATACTGTATTGTTTACATCTACTTTAAAAAACAAAATCAAGGGAACTGTTTGCATATATTAAAAAATCAATATATAACTTATGGAGAATAAAAGTAAATACTGATTTTTCGCAAACTTTAAAATCGGCGAACCACAGGCAAAAATAAGGTTATGGGTCGAAAGCGCAGACGCAAGATAAATTTCTTAAAAGAGGTTGCAAAATCTCTGTCTAAAACTGCTGCCGTAATCGTTATGTTTAATAACGATAACCATAAGGAGGCCAAAAATAGTCTGTTATTTTAAGAGGTGCAAAATGTCTCTATTATTATTTTGTGTATAGAAAGGTTTATAGAAGAAAAAGTCATTATTTTTAATCGAATATAGTTTGTATATTATACATGTTTCTTTTTGTATATAGATAAAGATTGTGCTTATGTTTAGATACTTTGTTACATATACTTATACATTGTATGTTTTTTTTGTTTATTGATGTTTTCAATAATAATATGTAATATAAAGAATTATATATTATTCTTTTTATTTAGTTAAAACAATATGTTTTTATTTTAATAGATATTTAAAATCATGTGGAAAAAACGTATCCATGTGATTTCGGCCTTGGCTTTAGTGTTGCTACTCGGCGATAGGCCATACAGCGTTGTTATGAAGCAACTGCCAGTTAACTTTTTATTTTTGGTTAGGTTACCTTCTTCCTCTTTCACAGCGCTTGGTCTTAGTGGCTATTTCTGAAAGGGATAAAAACAATTATGCATAAAGCCGGCTGTCCATGAGAGCGGTTTTCCGCTCGCAGATGATAAATTCAGCGTTGTGATTGGTTAGTGCAAATTTAAAATGCTTTCGCCGCCAATCACAACGCTGAATTATCATCCGCGAGCGGAAAACCGCTCTCATGGACAGCTGGTTTAATAGCATCTACTAATTTAATTTATAAACATAATAATAATGGTATTTTTGAAAAATTATTTCTATAATAATTATCCCTAATTAAACTTAATGAATGTTAATACAGCCTAATAAAAACTTGTTCATAACTTTTAGTTTTTGAACTGTCCTGGTATACAAGACTATATCTATCTATCTCCAATTCGCAAAAATAAACAAAGACAGCACTTCTGACATAAACCAAACGAACATATCAGTCTCTATTTTTATTGGCACCAAAAAGTCAAATATTTTGCGGTCAGAACCTCAAATTCCGTGGTCGTTCGCGTATAATTTAAAAAACTGTCTCGATTACGTACATTTCACGATAAAAACGCCGAATATGAGCAGTATTTTTAAAATACAGTCGAAAATTACAAAAGGAATTTTAAATAATGCCTTCGCCAAGGTAAGTTTCCACCTTGACGCAGGTAATATGCTGTTTGTTATGTAACTTTTTTTAGATTTTTTTAACTTAATTAATAATTATACGATAATAAACGCAAAATTATGCTCTTACTTGCCTCCCACACTTACAGCCAGGAATTATTTAGTAGGATATCCTACTCAAAAGATTTCCATACGAAGCATGACACCATATGCCTTAAAGAGCATATTGTTTACATATATTGCTTTATTTTAATTTCTAATGCCTCTTTTTAAAGAGAACAGCAAATAGCCTACGATAAACTTAAGTTTGGGCTTACTATATTTTGCTTGTAAACACATCTTTCTTCTCCAATTGTTACATTATACATTCTATTCTAACTCCTCTATAAACTCCCCCAACTTTTAGACACATTTAGCTCCAGTCACAAGCCGTTCTCTCCATATAAATGTTGATAGACAAAACGCCAATGTATGCAAAACAGGTTCGAGTTCCTACCCATGTGTTGATCACACTTACGATGCGGTAGTAGTGGGAGCTGGTGGAGCTGGGCTCCGAGCAGCTTTTGGATTAGTAGCTGAAGGTTTTAAGACTGCTGTGATCACCAAGTTGTTTCCTACAAGGTCACACACTGTAGCAGCACAAGGTGGAATTAATGCAGCATTGGGTAAGTATAATTTTTTGATAGAATGCTAAGAATAATCAAGGAAAATAATTGCTAAGGATAAACAATGACTAATAATATAAAAAAGGTTAGTTATATATTTTTAGGGTAATTGTTTATTTATCAGACACCAC